>QLOT01009926.1:0-13294 GCA_003313875.1 Russula aff. compacta | reverse complement strand
GCGACGATCGATGTGATCCGGCCGTTGGCTACATCGACTGGCTGATCGTAACACCTTGTACGAGCACCCTCGAACCGCAAGCCAAAACTCGGAAACAAACACATATGGTGGGCACATTGCCTAGTCTGGCTCACCGTCCGTCTGTTCGCCTAGTTGCAAAGCGGAACTAATCATTCGGGGTTTTGGAAGCCACAAGGTTTCTCGATGGCTATCCCAATCACGCTGTGTGTCCTCTTGCTTCCTGTCATACGTGTCAAGTAGATTTGCTGTACAACTTCAATGCAACAATATGCTTGTAGGCATAGCCTTGAGTAAGTGATTATGCCAAAAGATGGAGTGCCAGTGAAATAGGCCTGTGGGTAAATTAGAGATTGATCAGCCCTTGGTCTGACCTAGCGGCCACATCTGACGGCGCTTACAAGTTCCGTGATGGGTATCACGGTAGCCCGTTTGTCGGGCCAGGAAATGTGGGGCCCATCATGAGCGGCAGCATGGATTCATCGCCCAAATGATCCAGCAGATACACTTCTTGAGTTGAGCCACGCGGTTACGTGGGTGTCACAACAAGTTGGAAAGTAGCAGGGTCGATCACTGGTAAGAGCGGCGGCCGCAATACTTCATGCTCCCTCTACTGACCAGAATAAATGGGGTTCTGCAAATCAAACAATCGGTCAGTTTGTGCTGATGCACAACTACCCTACACTACCTCATCAATCATTGTACCTGAATGCTGTACGTCCGATGATAAGGGGGGATAAAACCGAACCACATCTTTCGGCTAATCCCGTGCAAAGAGCAGAGGCACTGTGTCGGAAAATCGGGAGGGCCATTATAATAGACTTGCCTTGTATTACATTTTATCTGGATCCTAAGCCATGTATAAGGTAAATATAAACTCGGTTGCCAGTTATGAGCCTATCCTACGCTTGGAATTGCATTTTCATTTAAGTTATAATTGCCAGATAGAATAGTAATGACTTGATAATGAGGTTATAAATAGGTTATAAATGAGTTATAACGGTATTTACCAGAAAGTTTGCCATCCATTGTAATGATGACAACACCCGTGCGGTATTACGTCAATTTCTTCATTATAATTTATTATAAGGTCCCTGCCGAAATTTGCGACATGGCGTCTTTTTCCGTGGACACGTGGGCCTGCACCTAGAGGCACCATGAATTCTCGGTTTACCGGTACTGTACTATGATGTGTGTGTTGTATGCATAGCATTAAAGAAAATGCAACGGCGTAGCTGGTTCGACGTGATACTGTAGTCTCAAGATCAACCTGGCTGCAGTGAATACTGAGCCCAACTGTGTGTGTGAGAGTGACAGAGAGCGAGGAGAACGAGAATGTCGAAATAGATAGTTTACACGGTATATATACAGTGAATGAATGGCCAAGATTTGAAATAAACCACCAGATGACCAGCGAGATTAGTTTGAATGTACTGTATGGAACTGTACCATTTAGTACTAACTTACTGGCCTCGAAGTTCTGCGCATTCCGCGTAGCACTCTCAATTTTTTTTTCTTTTTATACCATAGCCTTGCCAGTGCACGACTCTTCGAGACGAGCACGAAGGACGACGATGCAACTTTTATCGTATCGCCGCATGACCTTTCTTATGCAGAGATGAAGACATCATCACCGGTCGCGATCGTCGCCACGACAGCCTGCTCAGATCTTGAGGTTCTACGCTTACAGGGTGGCCAGCCCGATTACGCTCATCGACCAAGGCGTTAAGCGCCTCGGAGGCGTTGGCCAGCATCGCGCGTTCGTCGTCCCTGTCCCCGTGCAGCAATACGACCGTGCGTAATTCTGGCAGGAGCATCTGCTGCTGATGCTGCTGCTGCTCATCGTCGACAAGCATTGCCGGTCCATCGGACGGCCGTGATCGCAGCGCAGACTCGAGTAATGCAGCTAGCGCGACGTGCACGCGCAGGGTGCGCACTCGTTGAAAGGGGCTTAGGAGCGCGCGCCAGAGCGCTGGGTCGACGACGACCTCGTCGCCGTCGTCATCGCGCCGCTCTGCTGGCGGCTGCTGCTCACCCTGGTGGAATCCGAGCGTGAGCTCTTCGATGGGCAGGAGGTGGTGATGCGCGGGTGGGTTGGTGCTAGTGCTAGACAGGCTGTTGCAGATCTGGGCCATCGCAGATACTTGAAAGTCGAGGCGGGCACAGGACACGCTGAGGGATACGTCTGGGGGTTCTGTGACACTTGACTGAGACGCGGGGGCGGACATGACGATGACGTGCGCGGAGGATTCGGCAAAGTCGACGCGGGCGCGGGAGGGCCGAAAGGATTCTATATCATGGATGAATGCGCTGATGCGCGGGAGCCTCAGGGTGAGCTGGTTGAACAGCATAATGTCTATGTCTTGCACCAGAGGGGTCCGTATTCGCGCGAGGAGGGCTTCTATGTATGCTGAGACACCTCGGTAGATGAGTTGTGTGAGCGCGGGAAGGTCGATGCGCGGGATTGGACCGGGCGGGAGGAAACGCTCGCCTCGAAAACCTGGGCGAGGGACTGCGGAGAGGAAGCCAATGGAGAGCGTTTGGAGGTGAGGCATGGAGCGTATCTGCGCGACTAGACTGTCGGGTGAGAAGTATGCCGAGGGAGGGACGCGCTCGAGGACGAGAGAGACAAGAGACGTCGCGGAGGGCAATAACGGATGCAAGGTGGCCAGAGAGACACCGGCAAGTATCAAATGTCGTAACTGCGGTGCGTCGCCGTCGAGGAAGCTTTTCGGAAGGACAAACTCTGCGGACTGAGAGTGAAGGGTGAGGTGTTCGAGCCTCGGTGCTGCCTCGACCATGGCGGCGGTCATCTCTGCCAGCGTCGATTGCGGCGCGCTCAGCATGATTTCGTTCGCACGGGAGAGATGGAGCAATGCAAACAGTAAACCACCCTCGTCCTCGGGCGTCCACGTCTTGAGAAGGCGAGGCCCATAATCCAAGACGAGTGGGAACGGTGGGGAGTGGTTTATCATGTCGATGACCCGGGTGCGGAACGTGCAGCGAAGCTGGAGGTTTAAGCGAAGCGACGAGGCAAATACGAGTCGGCGCCATCTTCGACACATGTGCGCGAGCTTATACCATCCTTGCAGACGTGGCCAATCTCCCGCACAGACTAGTCGATAGTGGTCAAAGATTTCGAGGAGGATGTCGTCTGGGAGGGTGTCCATCGTTGTCAGTGGGAAGTATTTGGAGACCACTTGATACCACGGACACGAGTCAGACATGGAAAGCGTAAATAAGAGTAGCACTTACTCTGACCTTGACTGTTCTGAGCGGTCGCTGGTTGTTTGTGTCTGCACTTTTTTCGAGGTGCCATGTCGTTGTCTCTGATAAAGCCATGCCATAATGTCGAGAGGCGGGCCGCCCGCGTTGGCTCGGGCTTGGCGCAGTCGATGTCCACAAAATAGCTATGTCCACAAAGTAAAACGGATGGTGATGATAGTGATCATAAATATAGACCAGTTACAGTAGTTGTGAGAGTGAGAGTGAGAAATCATGTGCGCATGTCTTTGTTACAGACGCAGACGCCGCAGCAGAGGCAAACCAGCTTCCTCCACTCGGTCACCGCACTCAGCTGCGATGGACGCCATTCGAATACCCAAGGTACGTTTCCTCTCAATTCACAGTGCTGATGGGCCAGATGTCCTGACTCGACTCTTCGCTTTGAGGTCTCGAACGTCTTGTGCGGCAAGTCCGGCAGAGCCTCCCCAGGAACTCTCCACCTCACTGCTCATCATCTCATCTTCTCGTACGAGGATGATTCCCAATCAGAGTTGTGGGCGAGTTCCAGCTCCTTACCTACCCGCCTACACGACTCTGATAAGCCTCGCATAGGTCGCGTACCCTCTCATTAATCTTGTCACTCGTCTCCCTCAGACCCTGAGCGGCCAATGCCCTATATCCTTCCGGTGTCGCACGTTCGAAACGTTCTCACTATCATTCGAGCGAGACACGGATGCTGCTGATGTCTTTGAAAGCGTAAAGGAGTTGACTGTAGCAAGTACGTACACCTGCTCGTCTTTACCCGATCCGCTGCTACTCAGGCCGCTCAAATGCATACGATAGACTCCGTGACTCAGCTGTACGCTTTCTATTACACGCCTTCTCCGCCCCTATCTATCTCAGACGGCTGGAATCTGTACTCCCCACGCGAAGAGTTTGGCCGTATGGGCGTCGGGTCCCGCTCCAAGGCGTGGCGTTTCACCGACATTAACAAGGATTACACCGTACGTTCACTCCCCCCCGTGCGACTAGCGATATTTATCTGTAACGCTAGTGCGTCTTTATCCTCTAGTTCTGTTCGACATACCCTTCCCGTCTCGTCGTGCCGACCAAAATCAGTGACTCGACGCTTCAGTACGGCCTCAAGTACCGCAGCAAGGGCCGCATACCCACCCTTACGTACTTACACTGGGCGAACTTCGTGAGCCCCCCTCCGGGTTTTCTCTGTCCCTTTTGTCGTCGTGCTCATCCAGCATGCTGGTAAAAAAAAACAGGGGAGTATCACCCGGTCTAGCCAGCCGATGGTGGGCCTGACCAATGCCCGGTCAATACAAGACGAAAAGCTTGTCGAGGCGACGTTTACCTCGCATGTGGCACCAGAGTCGCGCGTCTCCCAGCCTCCCGTTTTCGGCGCAACAGCCACCAATTTGATCATCGACGCGCGCCCGACGACCAACGCGGTGGCTAACACCGCCAAGGGCGCAGGGACGGAGAACATGGATCATTACAAGGACTGCAAGAAGGCCTACCTGGGCATTGACAACATTCACTCGATGCGTGACTCGCTCAACAAGGTGCTCGAGGTAATCAGCGAGTCGGAGGCCCTCGCGGCGAGCGTGTCGGGCGACATCCCTGGGACGAGCTCCTCCGTCATCCCCCTGGATCGGCAGGCGTTGCGGCGATCGGGCTGGTTGCGGCATCAGGCGGCGATTCTGGAGGGCACGTTGCTCATCGTGCGGAACATACATGTCAACCATTCGCACGTCCTCATCCACTGCTCGGATGGGTGGGATCGCACGTCGCAGCTGTCTGCCGTGTCGCAGCTCTGCCTGGACCCGTACTATCGGACGACGCGGGGCTTTCAGGTGTTGATCGAGAAGGACTTTCTCAGCTTTGGGCACAGGTTTTTGGATCGGTGTGGCCATCTCTCGAGCGAGAAGTTTTTCGTGACGCCGGTGGATGGAGCTGGTGGTGGTAGTTCTGCTGATGTCGCTCAGGCGCTCTTTGCGAGCGTGCAGAACCGGTTTACAGGGAACCATCACATCAGAGAGACTAGTCCGGTGTTCCACCAGTTCCTGGAGGCCGTTCGAAACATTCAGCGACAGTTCCCCACGCGTTTCGAGTTCAACGAGCTCTTCCTTCGCGACCTCCACACCCACTTGTATTCTTGCCAATTCGGTACCTTCCTCTTCAACTCGGAGCGCGAGCGGCGGGAGGGCGCAGCTGGGAGTGTCTCCGTCTGGGACTACATGAACTCGCCGCCGCAGCCAGAGAAGTACATCAATCCAGACTACAACCCGGCACTGGACGACGCGACGAGTCGCGCGCCGACTGCGGACCAGGGTGTACTCTTTCCGAACCCGAAAGACGTGCGTTTCTGGTACGAGCTGTACGGCCGCAGCGACGAGGAGATGAACGGGCATTACGCCGCCATAGCCGCCGCGCCGGTGTCGGCGCTATCCATCGTCGAGGACGTGGACGACGACCCGGGACTTCCTGAGACCGCTGTTTCGGTTTCGCTGACGCCGGTCGCGTCATCACCACAGCGGACCCCTACTCCACTTCCACCCCCAGCCCCACCCCCGCCAGCGTCGTCTTCGCCAGCTCCAGCTCCAGCTCCAGCCCCAGCTCTCGCCCCCGTGCTTGTGCCCGCACGAGTGCCAAGCCCACTGACTCCCGGATTACGTCCCGCGCGTTCGACATCCGCAGATTTATTCGGCTCGGCTGGAGGGAGCATGCGCTCGATGTGGGATCGGCTCTCGTCCGGCGCAGGAGCGGCGCTTTCGGCTGTGCAAGACGCATACGGTAATACGCGTGATGTGCGAACGCGGGGGACCAGCAGCGGAGGGGAACTGCAGGACTGGGGCCCGCCGTCGCCAGCAGCCACCCCGCGCAGAGCCGCATCTCCCCCTCTCTCATCCGCCTCTCCTTCGTTGATCCCTGCTTCGTCTACTACGTTTTCGCGATTCGATCCGCCACGCGTGACGCACGCCATCAGGCCCAGCACGTTCTCAACTGTCTCTTCCGCAGTGGCAAATCCCTGGACGACGACGTCGTCGTCGTCGCCTTCCCCGCTGTCCACGTCTTCACCCTCCTCTACCTCTGCCACGCCGCACGAAGTGAGAGGTATTCCCTCTGTACTCGTAGACAATCCGTGGAACACGGCGCGTCCAAGTCCAAGTGCGCGACGTCCTCCGCTGGAGGACGCCTTTGCGGTGGAGAGGGAGAGGACGGCTACCACCACGATGGCTCTTCCGCAGCCTCGGGCAGATCCCCTAGGCGGCAGGGGGGTGTCTGAGTCTCACCACCACGGTTTGCCGGCTGATCCGTTCGTAGCGTTGCCTGTGAATACCGGTGCAGCCGGGTCTGCTACTACGGCTGTGGCATCGGATACACCTCTAGCTGCTGGGGAGGCGCCAAAGATAGAGATTTCTGGGAGTTCAGAAGAGATGGACCCTTTGGGTGTAGGGATGCGATAGATGTGCTTGTACAGTATTTGGAGGAGCAACGTGCGCGTGGAATTGGCAATACGATTTGACTGACAACCTGACAAGATGGCGTGATAGTAGACTGTGATGACGTAATCATTAATAGGCTTGGCTGGGCTCTATTTTTTCTTTTAAAGGCACCCTCTTTTTTTCGAACGATCCTTCACTTTTTCCCTTCCCCTCTTTCACCTATAGACTTAGACGTGTCAAAAAAAAAAAATATGTCTTCCAACGGTACTGTCCACGCTGCCCTTGCACCCGGTCACTTCCTTTTCACCTCAGAGTCTGTTGGTGAGGGCCACCCCGGTGCGTGTAACTTTGATTCGAACAGCTTGGTATTGTTGCTTAAAATTTTTGCTCTAGACAAGATTTGCGATCAGGTCTCGGACGCTATAGTAAGTCGCTCTCAATCATAATTTTTTGATGGCGTCCGACGCGCTGTGCAGCTCGATGCCTGCCTCGAGCAAGACCCCTGGTCCAAGGTCGCCTGTGAAACGGCGACCAAAACGGGCATGATCCTCGTCTTTGGCGAGATCACGACCAAGGCGCAGCTCGACTACCAGAAGGTCATCCGCAACGCGATCAAGGACATTGGTTACGATGACTCATCCAAGGGCTTCGACTATAAGACGTGCAACATCCTCGTCGCCATCGAGCAGCAGTCACCCGACATTGCGCAGGGCCTCGACCACGGCTCGCTCGAGAACCACGGCGCGGGTGACCAGGGTCTCATGTTTGGCTATGCTACCGACGAGACGCCCGAGTACATGCCGCTCACCATCACGTTGGCTCACAAGCTCAATGCGGCCTTGGCTGCGGCGCGCCGCTCCGGCCTCCTGCCGTGGCTCCGCCCCGACTCGAAGACCCAGGTCACGATCGAGTACAAGAAGGACGGTGGCGCCACCATCCCTCTGCGCGTGGACACCGTCGTCATCTCCACACAGCACGCTGAGGAGATCTCGACGGAGGACCTTCGGAAGGAAATCCTGGAAAAGGTCATCAAGCAAGTTATCCCCAAGAACCTTCTTGATGATCGCACCATCTATCATGTACGGAACCATGGATTGGCGCTGGCCGTACGAGGACCAAATGACTAAACTTTCCCCCCTTTTCAGATCCAACCTTCGGGACGCTTCGTCATTGGTGGCCCTCAGGGTGACGCTGGCTTGACTGGTCGAAAGATCATTGTCGACACGTACGGTGGTTGGGGTGCGCACGGTGGAGGAGCCTTCTCAGGAAAAGATTTCTCCAAGGTTGACCGTTCGGCTGCCTACACTGCGCGGTGGATCGGTGCGCCTCGCTTCTTGGAAGTATCTTTCTCTTGCATACTGATAGTCTACTCTAGCCAAGTCCTTGGTTGCCGCTGGCCTCGCTCGCCGTGTGCTCGTCCAGCTTTCTTATGCCATTGGTGTCCCCGAGCCTCTGTCGATCTTTGTCGATACGTACGGCACGGGTAAGAAGACTGACTTGGAGCTTGTCGAGATCATCAGGAAGAACTGGGACCTTCGGCCAGGTGTCATTGTGAAGCAGCTCAACCTTCAGAGGCCAATTTACCGCAAGACTGCGGCATATGGTCACTTTGGCAACCCTGAATACACCTGGGAACAGCCCAAGCAACTTGTCTTGTGAGGGCCCTCACTATCGCCCCACCTATGGATGTTGGATCGATACTGTACCGTTGACGCATAACTTGACTGGCATGGATTAGGAAGTTCATCCTTCCGCACAACGCTCATGTACTTGTTCAACACATACACCTACCTAGAACTTGGGGCAGCATACCCCCTACCCTCCCCCTCTTTTCTACACCCACGCCCATCACTTGTCATACCACTACTGACACCTTTGCACGCCGATATTTTTTGATAGGCGCCCCAAAGTGATGCAATCTTTACTCTGTATCCCGCTGTATTACACTCGGCACATTTTAGTTGCCCATGAATCATACGCGCGCTCAACCGCGCATTGTTTCACGATCATTTATGTTGGTGTGTTGGAAGGTGAAGCGCGCACCGCGGGTAGTAGTACTAGATGGCAGAAAACCAAGACAGAAGAGAGCGAAGGACAGGTTGCACCATCAAAAATCTGACCACGAGTTGGAATACTGCGAGGAAGCGTGCATACATATGTGCTCCCAACAGACTGGTGGCGAGACGGACAATTGATAGCAGAATCTCAACAAACGACCGACACGCCCGTCTGAGCGTGACATTTACTTCTATCTAATTCATTTGATCCTTGTGGTACTCCCACACACATGCTATCGAGGTGAGCACCCTACCTACTCCTTAATACTAGGCCTTACTTCATCCAACTTACCTCACCCATTATGCTTTGCAATCGCTAGCGATGAGAGCTGCAGAAAAATGAGTGGTGCCTGTGCCAGCAGTGGTGGTGGCATGTGCAACAAGGTGTTTCTCGAGTCGGGAACATAGTGTCAATAAGTTGGACCAATAGCACCAGTGTGGCGATCACCAAGAATGAAGAACCTCTTCCAGTCCCCTTTGGGGATCAAGCTCCTATCGATATCACAAAAGGCTACCTTACACACATACTAACCAAAGGTCATTGGTTGAGAGGACAAGCTACTAATTGCCATTACTCTGCAGGACGTGGCACGTTCGCCAATGCTTCAATTTCATCCCTAGTTGTATGCAATTGCCATTCCGGACCGCCAGATCCCACGCTGCCATCAGAGAGTCGCTGATAAAACTGGAAATCGCCAATGAGCTGCTTTCTGATTCGTCTTAAAAACGCCCGACGAAGTTCTGCGTTACGGTCAGGAAGACTAGGCCAGAACCACCCAGGGTAAGCCTTCCCGCGAGAACCTTTGGTAGAGATCTGTTGCCCCGTGACCTCATTGAAGGCGCCGATATAGTGACTGCACATAATGCAGGTGTGTTTCGAGACACCGACGTAGGGTAAGACGTGCTCGATTTTGCCCTTGACCATCGCTAAAACCATGGCTAGCTCGGCGTGAACTGTAGGTTTCCGCCGGCTGACCACCTCAGGATCCTTCAGCGGCCCCAGAAACCACTCAATGAACCACTCGCACTCCTCATCCCACTTGGCGGAAAGATAGTTGGCTTCGGCCCGGGCAACATCCAAAGCTGCTTGTATGGTCTCTAAAGATAGGTTGCAGAGATACGGAGCTGTGGTTAGTGAGGTGAGGACATGAACTGAAAATTTCCCTTGTATAAGTCTGTGATGGCGGCCCGACTGGGTCAGGATAAAGAGGCTGTTGGCCGATATCAACAACGACATGATCTTCAGCGCCCAACGCCGAAGCTGGAAACCTATGTCATGCTCTAATAAAATATGTGGATTCCAGTCAGAGTGAAACCATTGAGGTGTCGGATCACGCACGTTCAGCCAGCCATGCATCCGCATCGTCAAGCAATGTAAGCCTATTGTCGTCTTTGGGAAGAATATTATGTTCCGTCCAGTACGAATACATGCTGAGAAGCATTTTTATAGAAATGGTGGGAAGTTTTTTCGTGGTCTGAGCGATGGCGACGTCCCTGATAATCGCCTCCACATGCCGAAGGAACGCCAGCAACGTGGAACGCTGCTGGGGCGAGAAATGCGACCGATCCAGCTCAATGTGACTCCGAACGTCCGAAAGCTTGTGCTCGCGCTTGGTAACGCGATGCGCAAAAATCTCGAACGAGTAGTTGTGGACGGCTCTGCAGATTTTGATAAAGTCGTCCTCCAAATCGTTCGCGATGACCTTCCGGGGGCCGTGCATCGCAGGTGGCTTGTAAGGGACTTGGCGAAGCATATCAAAGATTTCCTGTAGGTGTCGAGGACAGCGACTGGCCGCTTCATCATCTTCGTGGTTGAAAACGACGTACAATCGCGTTTCTAGAGTGCCTTTATCATCCTTTAAGCAGGCCGTCGTGGCGGAGACGTTTCCTCGTTGACAAAGAGCAATATCGGCGACTGCATCGAGCAGCGTCTGTAGGCGCCGGGCGAGCGGGCCATCGACGCCCTGAATACTAGTACCGGGGACGTCTGGAAAGGGTCGTTCATTGGATGGTAGGCACCGCCGATCTGCGAGTCTAGGAATCTTCCAGAAAAGCTCTGCGTAATACTCTGGGTCCTCTGGACCGAGCTGGTTGATCCCGGACATGATGATGGAAACTAGAAACCGGTAGAAAGGGGTGATGGCATGAGATGGTGATTGCGGTGGAGGTCTGGTCACGAGACTACGCTCTGGCGATTTTGCGCCGTCAAACTGTGTATCTCTCTGCCTCGCCTCCTCATGCCTGGGTTGTTAATGTGTCGACAAACAGCCTTCTGAATGATTGGGTTCAATTTCGCAATTTTGAGCGTTTTTTCATTTGACTGTGGATTATTATTTTTTTGCCAATGTGGTTCGGAAGACATAAACGCAACAGACCCTTTGGCAATTCCTCTTTACTCGGCCTTCCAGCAACTCTACCTGTTCAGCCTCGCCCTGAAAAGAAATGCAGGTTTTTAGTTAGGGCCTTTTATGATTCCAAGGACCTTTCTTTGCCATTTTTTATTCTCATTGCCAAATATCTCTACCTGGTCTTTTTACTAGAGCATGACTTCACTCTGGACGGTGACAGACGGTGGCCAGGCTGCACTACTGCCTCAACATGTCGTGATGATGGTTCTTCAATGGCAATATTCTCCTTCTCACTGTTTTCGTCTGCCTACTGATAATAAGTGCCTTTGAGCGTTAGAAAGCGATATTCAGGCTTATTACTCTTTAGTACTTCTACAAAGTTGTTACGGGACGAAACGATTATCGAACCATGAGAATAATACACAGGCCCACCACAACTACAGAAATGCCTCTCCCTACAACGCAGCAGCAGCAGCAGCAGCGGCAAGAATATCCGTGATAATCTCCTTCATCTTGTTAAATCCTTCCGGCGATAGAATGTCGATATCCCATGCGCCTTCTAAAAAATGTCGGGGCAGGATGCGGCTGGGGCTGGGGCGAGGCACAAAGTCGGGTTCAACGGTCCCTGTGGCGACGGTTCCACAATAAACGCGAAGGGACGTGCCGAGCAAGCTCAAGCCCCACAAACGAGGAAGAGGACAGTCGCCAAGCATTGAGTCATACCGACGACGAATCTGGTCGTCCGCGTTATGACGAAGGTCAGCCTTGTGGGCCCACGCATCGTCCTTGATTTCGGCAATGAGCACCGGACGACGATTCGCGTCAAAAACGACCAGGAATACGACAAAGTCGACCGTGTCACGCGGGGTGAGATCACTGGGAGGGCTTTGCGGCGCGACGAAGTACTGGAAAGAGTCGCCAAAACAGTAATTCAGAAGTTTGTCATAAGGCCCATAGTAGCGGTTTTCCAATGGCTCGCGTTGCTGGCGACAGATGTCGAAGATGGTGCGCAAGCCCTGAGGCCAGGCGGTGTCGGTTGAGAAGGGCATTCTATATTCCATGAATGTTTGTGACTGCATATAAAGACCTTAATGGAAGAACATGCATACACGGTAGTTGTACACAGCGAGCGGTGCTTAAGAGCTTGATGACGGTCGATGAGAGAGAAGCTGCGATGCGCGTCGAGCAACCTGATCACGTTGACGTCACGACTCACATGATGCACAGTGCACGTGATGTCAAAGCATAAATTGATCAAGCGCCCCGGGCCAAGAAGACCGTGTACAAAAAAAAGCAATTTGAGATGATACTGTACCTCAATTGTTCACGTCAAAGGGGCCGTTGCTACTGTACAGCCCTGGGCCCTCAATTAAACGCCCCAATACCGGAAGTGGCGAGCGTGTTATGTGTTATGTGTCATGCATCCATATATATCACAGAGGGTACTAGGTAAGTAAGCGGTAGGGGGGGCAATTTGATGAAGTAAAACCAGAAGAAAAAAAAAGCGTTGCGTATACAGTGTCAGAGCGCCGGAGCGGAAGACCAAACATGCACCTAGCCCTATGCAGTGACACCCATATTTGGTATGTCACACTTGGCCCAAGGACCGAATTCGTGACACTTTGACTAGAACATAATACCCTCATTGTAGTTCAGCCACGATCATGTTTAATGAGTAGAGTAGAGGAAAAGCCTCTGAATATGGTTCAGAATATAGTGCAGTTCAAAAACTTCCAAAAAATTTGAAGGGACATACCAAATTCATAAATTACAAAGTGGTGTCCCAAAACGCGTAACTACACTGTACTGTTTATTCTACAAAGATTCCTTTTTGTCCTATAGAATGAGGATAAAAGGGCTATTTCAGTTCATCGTCATGCACTAGCAAAGGTATATTACGAGATCAAGAAAAAGAAAATTGAAAGAATAGATAATGGATTTGTTCCAAGTCCAAACAAAGTACCGTCCAAGTCCGAGTCCGTTGACGGAAACCAAAAAGTCAACGAGCGATCAATTGTAAAAAAAAATTGAAAGTCAATCGTTCTAGTGCGCAGTACCATCCTCGGAGCAAGCTACCTTGTCCTTTATCTAAAAAAAGGAAAAGCAAAAAAAAAAAAAAATCCATGAAAAAATGTTCGTGTCATGAGAGCGCCAAGGCTGTTAGTACCGCAGCCACGAGAAGTGAAAT
>QLOT01009912.1:0-12180 GCA_003313875.1 Russula aff. compacta | reverse complement strand
CTGCTGATAAGTCATAAATCAAGATAAAGTTATCACA
The DNA here is from genome assembly GCA_003313875.1 of Russula aff. compacta. Lineage (NCBI taxonomy): Eukaryota > Fungi > Basidiomycota > Agaricomycetes > Russulales > Russulaceae > Russula > Russula aff. compacta. Next base: position 12,143 of record QLOT01009912.1, on the reverse strand, counting down.
CTCACTGACAGACTCCCTCAACAAGCTATCCCAAGTATCACTGTGAATTAAATTTTATTGAGCAATACTGGGGTGCAGCAAAGCTCCGATTTTGCATTGCTGGCTATGCAAAGATGATCAAGGAGATGCCATGCGAAGAAAGACACTCAAGTGTCTTGATGAAATCCCCCTTGAACAAATTTGAAGGTGCATCACCACTGCATTAAGTTTATTCCAGGGCTGACTCTTTTCAGATTTGCAAACTGGTCAGCATGCTTTATATCTGCCTATCACATCAGCAAATCTACAACTTACTTTCAAGCACTCGTACGACCTTGTATGAGGTCATACAAGGTCGTACAAGCGATAAAAGCGAGAAAGTTAGAAAGATGGCGACCCAGGTTCATTTTTGTGAAAGTTTAGTCCTGCTTTTGCTCGACAAGTTGAAAAGTTGTCAAAAGTTCACAAATTACAATAAATAAAATGTATTTTTTCTGGATCGTCTAGAGACAGTTAACTACTATGGGGTATTGTTGCTATCACGAGTGAACTAGAGCGCGTGAAAACAAGGCAAAAAGGAAGCGGTGCTAGGTCATACGGGGATGAACTAATTAAAAGTGTGGATATTGAAATAAAAGAGCTCAATGCTCGTGGTGTGAATTGTTCGGATTGAAGATGAAGCCAGTAGATGAAAGGAGCCAATGGAATCAGCAAGGGGCCATCAAATTAAAGCCGAATGCTGTAGGAAAAATATGGATATCAAAATAAATGAGTGTGGCAGAGGCTGCGACGTTTACGGTGTGAATTCACTGATGAAGCCTCGAGTTGGGTGAAAGAGCGGCTCATTCGCCACTTGACCCAGAGTCGGACGCCTTTGTTGGACTACTTGGCACATATGAAGCATGACAGACCTGGGTTGTGTGTGCCCTGATGCTCAGCTGCTGTTCCATGATATAGGCACAACAGAGCTTCATAATCTTGGTCCAACGCCGGTCGCTGAGTGTCAAGGCTGTGTTAACATATTCCCCAGTTATGTCGCCCATTAAGTCCTGTGAAAACGCGCCCAAAGTTACTAGCATGCCAGTGTAATGCATTAGAAATGCACGTTCAATCTGAAACGCAGTTAGCATTTAGAACTTTCATACTACTCGGTGACTCACAGCAGAAGCTGCCATTCCCAGTGCACCAACAGGCTGGCCGTAGTTGAAACACGAGCCTTGTGTGGAGTTGAAAAATTGTGTGAGGAGCTGAATAATAAAGGGTGACTCAAAGATATCGTCTGGTTTCTAGAAGTGAAATTATATGTCAACTGAAAGAAGGATAGATGGCAAACTCTTACGATATAGTTGACGTGTTTCTCAGCCACGGTGCAGTCAATGGGAGTCGGTTTACCATAGATGGCTGGGCCATTACCCCTGGTCGCCCAGCATGCGTAATTGGCAATCTTTTGGGGCTTATTGGAGTACTCTTTGCTTCAGAAGAATTCCGTGACAATCTTGATGGCCTGTCGGCTGAAAAACGACCTTTTGTCAGTAAGGCGATCCATTGCCTAGAAACTGTCAGTTGCTTGACTACATAAAAATAGACAATAAACTTACTTGCGTAAAAATCCTGTCTTCCATTCGGACCTGATAGTCAAAATCTGGGTACACATGGCCAACAACTCTTTGGATGTATTTGACCATATCCGTGTCAGGCAGAAAGGGAGTACGAGATGATCCCAAAGAGTCATATAGTGTGGATAAAAATGTTCCCCAGGCTGAAAGGGCAAACTCTGGGAGGCTATTGACATTGGAAGTTGTCGCCACGGGAAAGGCAGCAGGGTATGTGAGTTTAGCAACCTTTAGGTTGCCCGAACGAGGCTTTGACTTGGATTTGATGTCGAGAACATTTGCCTTCTCTCCACGTTCAAGTTTGAGGGCCTTTGGGTGCTGCTTAGATTGCTTGGCCGTTATCGCAGTGGACTTCTGAGCAACTCTAAGCTTTGCCGGTGCCTTTGATGCCTGATTGAGATCACTGTCATCCTCACTTGTGCTGTCAATAACCACAAACTGTGTGACATCAGTACTTTGCCACATGGGGAAGAAGGGGTGACATAGCGACGTACATCGTTTTTGAGATAGCACCCTTTTCCCTTAATTGTTGGTGGGGAGAAAGTAGCTGACACATCTTTGTCATTAAGGCCACCAAGAGTCGAAGTGCCACCAGTGTTAGGCTCAGGTGACACTGCCTTCGATGGCTTCTGAGTGCGCGTTGATACTTTTGATTGCCAGTTGGTGACCAAGCCCGAGGGAAAGCTAGCCTTTGTCTTCTTTAGGTCACTTACGATTACAAAGCACAGTTGCAGTATCAGCATCAAAGTGCGTGGGAACCATTAACCTTGTATGTACCTTTCTTTCTGAAGTTCTATGCTTGCCTTGCGTTTCTTGCCACTGGCCTTCAACATTGCTTTCTGCTTGTCCCCAGCCACTCGTGTCTCGCCTTTCATTGGCTTTTTCTTTCGCTGCAACAGGATCTCAGGCCTCAGTACCAGTAATCATATTCACAAACACGACATACCTGTTTGTGTTTTGGTGGTAGACTCTCAGTCGTTGTTTCATCGGACTCAGTTACTGGTGCATCCGCATTCTCCCCGGCTTCAGACTGCATTTCAACATCCTCAGCACCATCAACACTACTGGCTTCGGCAACCTTTCTAACCACAGTGCGTTCCTTGGCCTCTTCCTCAAGTTCTTCCTGTAGCTCCATTTCAGCAAGGGTCTCGATACGCTGCCACTCCAAATCTTCTGCTTGTTGCTGGAGAGCTGCCTTATGAGCTGCTGCTGTGGTTACTTCTGCTGATGTTCTTTTTGGCTTTGGCTTCACAATCAAACCAGGATGGTCATTTCGGTTTGGTCGTGCTGGCTGCGGTGCCCTTGGTGGCAAAACTTTACCCCTCACCATTATAGGTTTGGGATCCTGCGTTCCAGTGCTAATGCTAGCTGTGTCTCCCTCCGGATCAGTAAGCTTTGCTTTTCCTGGAGGTCGGCCACGTTTCAGCTTTGGCAGGCTCAGAATCGGAAGGCTCAGGGCAGCCTCTATGGTGCTGTCGCCTTCAGATTCAGTATCACCGGCATTACACTCCTGTTTTTTCCCCTCTATAGGTGCTGGGATAGCTGCTTGTACACTTCCAAATTAGCTATCGCATAGGAACGAATGATGCAGCGGCTCATGACAGGAAGTTTGACAAACCGGGGGAAGACTTGAGAAGGAGGATAAAAATGGAATGAGAATGATTTAAATAGGGAAGGTTACAGTTTCCGGAGGTGATGGATCAACGTGCAAGGGATGATTAAAGGAAAGTGGGCCTGCATTTGTGGGACTGAAGACGTGTTGATTTTCTGTCATGTGTGCGTAACTGTTTGGTTGTATTATGACTCTGAAGAATTTCTGACAAGTCTGTTTTCAGTCCTTGTTTGCTGGTACCTCCCCGCTCTCTGTTGTAGAACATGTTTAATTCACATACTGGTCTGCCCTGCACCACATACACTTGTCCGACTTGCTTTAAGGAGTGTCAGACTTGCAGTGGCTTGACACAACATAGGAACTCTGCCCATCGACAGTTTACCCCCGAGACGGACGACAGCACATCTCCAACTTATGAATATCATCCCCATTTAACAGGTACTAGTGTCCTTGGTTTATTACGGGAATATGCTAACTACAAAAATAGCAAAGCCTTGCGATGAGAGTGGGGAATTCCTCCTGCCACATACTCACCCACAGGTTCCGCCTAACCTGCCCGGAGGTGATGCTGAAAACCCATGGAGCCCCTTTAACTCTCATCTTGAGTTTGATTTCGCCTATTACCACTTTGTTGAGGTGCAAACTTCTGCACCGCTAATTGACAAAGCGTTGGAAATGTGGGCAGCCACAGTCTTGGAGTTCAGTAGGGACACTCCATGGAGGAACTCCAAGGAGCTTTATGCTACTATTGATTCTATACAGCGTGGCAATTCCCCTTGGAAGGTTTACAAGATCCGATATCAAGGCCCACTTCCCAGGGGCACTCCTCCAAAGTGGATGACCCAAACATATGAACTATGTGCCCGAGATACACGTGAAGTGCTCCATTGTCAACTTGGAACTGCTCAGTTTAAGGACAAGATTAACTTGACTCCATACCGACAGTTTGACAATGAGGGCCAGCGCACTTGGTCAAATCTAATGTCGGCAGACTGGGCTTGGACACAGGCGGTATGTTACAGAGATACACTGTACATTTATTCAGCTGATATGACATCTTACTCAGGATAAAATTGCAGAGGATGAATCAACTCACGGCACAATGTTCACACCCATTGTTGCTGGAAGTGACAAAACCACCGTATCAGTTGCGACGGGCCACCAAGAGTACCACCCTGTGTATATGTCACTGGGAAACCTAACCAATGTTGCACGGAGAGCCCATGGCAATGCCCTGCTCCCTGTTGCATTTCTACCAATTGCCAAAAGTAAGTCTATGAGACTTCATCGCAAATATTATACTCATCTAACATATTAGCCACCAAGAAACACCGCAAAAATCCGAAGTATCAGGTTTTTTGCAGGCAAATGTATCATGTCTGTCTCGCATGGGTTTTCCAGCCCCTTAAGGCTGGGATGACCACTCCTGATGTTATCAAATGTCTGGATGGCCATTTTCATCGAGCTGTATATGGGCTCGGACCATACATAGCCGATTACCCAGAGCAGGTTTGGCTCGCAGCTATTGTACAAGGGTGGTGCCCAAAGTGAGCCTTCCTCCACATCTAGCAACAGCAAAGCTGAACCCTGTATAGGTGTGATGCAAAACCCAATAACTTGGATGTGGGCAATGCCCATCTGCGCAATCATCAAAAGACCAAATTCCTTATCAATAACTGGGACCCAACTATCTTATGGGATGACTTTGGTGTCCGTGCAGACATAGTAGTAAGTTTCGCTGGTGGTGTGTCCTAATAACATCTCTAAACCCAAGTCTAAAGCCATTCACCTCTGGCTTCCCTCGCGCTGATATCCATGAGCTATTATCACCTGATCTCCTCCATCAGGTAATCAAGGGCACTTTCAAGGACCATATCGTCATGTGGGTCAACGAATATCTGTTAGAGGTGCATGGGGAGACTCAGGGGCTTGAAATTATTGCTGACATTGATCATCGGTAAGTCCTTTTCCGCTTCGCACCTATTTGTTAAAACTAACCCATTACATCAGTATATCGGCTGTGCCTGCCTTTCCAGGGCTACGACGCTTTCCGGATGGCCGTGACTTTGCCCAATGGACAGGTGACGATTCAAAAGCACTCATGAAGGTCAGTTTTGCATACTTTGGGTTAATCAGTCATACCAATCATCTGTTTTTGTCTGTGGAATAGGTCTACATTGCTGCCATCGCTGGCCATGTACCTTCTGAGGTTATCAAATGTGTTTCAGCATTTCTCAAATTCTGCTATATCGCACGTCGTGATGTCATCACCTTGGGTGCCCTTGATCAACTCTGGGATGCCCTCAATCGCTTCCACCACTACTGGGAGTTTTTTGTCGGAACTGCTGGCGTGAATGGGGACTTCATATCACTACCTTGACAACATTCCCTACTTCACTACCTTTGCACCATTTGCCATTTTGGATCCCCAAATGGGCTTTGCTCCTCAATTACAGAATCAAAACACATCAAGGCGGTCAAGGAGCCTTGGCGGCGTTCAAGCCGTTACCATGCAATTATACAGATGCTACGGACAATCTGCAGGCTGGACAAGCTTGCAGCAGCTCAGGGTGCATTCATGCAGCTTGGTATGATGGATGGAACCACCGCAACATATACTGCAATGATTCAGGCTGGTGGCGAACCTCAGCGGAGGGACACTGCTGAGGGCAGTGAAGGTGATGATGATGACAATTGCCCTATCACAGGGCCGAAGAGGGGCGCCACCATTAAGCTAGCTCAGAATCCTGGTGTGTTTTTTTATCTTCCCATTTGGTTCAAATCTAAGCATGCTGCCTACAGCTCGAGGTTACCCAAACTCACTCGAGGCACTTGCAGCTTATGTTGAACAACCTCAATTGCCAGAACTCCTACGGTGCTTCCTGTACAAGAAGCAGTACTGCAATGCTGATATATCCCCAGATAATATTTCCCTTGATCAATGCCCCATGTTTAATGGACGAATCGCTGTGTACCATTCAGCGGTTGCCTGCTTTTTTGCACCTAGCAATCTCTGTGGTTCCGGTGGCATGTATCAGGAAAGAATCTGCTCCAACCCAAATTGGCGTGGGGAGTATGCCCGGCGTGATACTGTCTTTGTCAAGATAAACGCTGGACAAGGCAGTATGCAGGACATGGTGATTGGGCGAGTTTGCCTGTTTTTATCTTTTGCATATGTTGGAGAGACCTACCCGTGTGCCCTTGTTGAGTGGTTTATCCCTGGGGCCATGCCAGATGAGGACACTCAAATGTGGGTAGTCACACCGGAGTTCCGCAGGAATGGACAGCGGGCTCTTGATATTATTCATCTCAACTGTATTGCTAGAGCCATGAGGAACACTCCGGTCCCCATGGACCTTAGCAGAGGACGCGCCCCCACCAATTGGAGGGGGAGGGGCAGAGGGGGAAACTGGCAACAAGGACAGAGGAACCAAAGCAATGTAACAGGCTTCGGTGATGCCAATGCCTGTTTCAACTGTGGAATAGTAGGGCACTTTGCCAGAAATTGCCCTAGCAAGCCCAAGCAAGCCTTCCAAAACACGAAATGGAACGGCAAAAATCAGGCAAACCTCATCGATTTTGATGAAGACCAGGAGATGCGGGATGTCGAAGAAGACTCGGTGGCCACTGTACATGCCCACCTCTAGAGGATGACGGTAGAAAACCAGCAACGCCTGGTGAAAGAGATGGGAACCTCAGAGGATTTTCCCACTGCCTGATTAGGTCAGCACTACTCAGGCGGATCAATAGCGATGATGTGTATATGTCAAATAGAAAGTCAATGACAGTCCATTTCTACACACGATCAATCGCAAAAAGAGCCGAAGCAATAGCACTAGTGGACGCAGGAGCCACAGAAAACTTTATGAACCTGTCCTACGCACGATGGCTTAGGCTAATCAAGCAACTAGCCAAACCGAGACCCCTGTATAACGTCAATGGTACACAAAACAAAAGCGGGTCACTCCAGTACTACACTGACCTACAACTACAAACAGGTGGCCAAAAGACAAATCACAGATTCTTCCTATCGGACTTAGGGGAACATAAAGCCATCTTGGGGTATCCATGGTTCGCCACCACCCAACCCAAGATTGATTGGAAAAGGGGATAGATCGATATGAGCCACCTCCCCATCGTCCTTTCGGCCCCAAATGCGGCCAAAGCACAATACACCCCAAGAACAAGAAATATGCCATGACCAGTGAAGAGACATCAGCCACAATACCTCCTGGGAAGAATTACTGTTGGTGCCACGAATGAGGCAAAGGGGGCCAAAGTACTGGAGGAATACCAAAAACATTCAAAGGTATTCAGCGAAGAGGAGTCCCAGAGACTTCCCCAATACACGGTCTGGGACCACGCTATCGAGCTGCTGCCAGGAGCACCAGCGTCACTACCAGGATGATTACTACCTCTCACACAGCTGGAAAAGGAAGAGGTCCACAAATTCGTCAAAGATCACCTAAGGAGGGGAACCATCCGTGTCTCCAAGTCCCCCTACACAGCCAACTTCTTCTTTGTAAAGAAGAAGGACAGCAAGTTGAGACCGGTACAAGACTACAGACCCCTCAACAAATGGACAAAGAGGAACAGAAACGTCTCACCTCTAATTCCACAAGTAATAGACCAGCTCAGTGGATGCACCCTCTTTACTAAGTTTGATGTGCGTTGGGGGTACAACAACATCCAAATCAAGGAGGGAGACGAATGGAAGGCAGCGTTCCTCACCCCAAAAGGTCTTTTCAAACCCACTGTCATGTTCTTTGGCCTAACAAACTCCCCGGCAACATTTCAAATGATGATGAACACGATCTTCAGACTGGAAGTAGGAGAAGGGTGGCTCTCGGTGTATATGGATGACCTTGCAATCCATACAGCAAGGCTACCCCACGAAACGGAGGAACAACACAGGCAAAGACACCGACAATATGTTCACAGAATCCTAGACAAACTGGCAGTGCATGATCTCTACCTCAAACCGGAAAAGTGTGAATTCAAAAAGGATGAGATTGAATACCTCGGGGTCAACGTAGGAAAGGGCAGGCTACAAATGAACACACAAAAACTACAAGGAATGGCTGACTGGCCACAACCCAAAAAGCCCAAAGACGTACGAAGTTTCTTGGGCTTCACAGGGTACTACCGGTATTTTATACCCAACTACTCAAAGATCGCTAGACCACTCCTTGATCTGACAAAGAAAACCACACCATGGCACTGGGATGAACCACAGCATAAAGCATTCAAAACCTTGAAGACCCTCATGTGCAAAAGCCCAGTACTCAAACAGCCAAACTTTGACAAGCAATTCGTGCTCCAAGTGGATGCCTCAGCATACAGCCTGGGGGCCATACTCTCGCAGGAGGGAGAAAATGTCACACCCACACTAACCAAACAACACAAACCTGTCCTCCATCCCATTGCATATTACTCAGCCACCTTCACCCCTACTGAACGAAACTATGACATTTACGAAAGGGAGCTGCTAGCCATCATGAAGTCGTTAGCACATTGGAGACAATACCTAGGGTGGACCAAAACGCCATTCATCATTTGGACAGACCACGCCAACCTTCAATACTGGAAAGCCCCAAAGAATCTGAACAGGAGAACAGCACACTGGCATGCAGATCTGCAAGAATATGACTTTACCCTGGAATACATCCTGGGAAAGATAAACACTGCAGCGGATGCACTCTCCAGACCACCAGGGGCAGACCTAGGAGAAGAAGACAACAAAGCAATCACTATATTTCCCCCGGAATGGATCAGTGCAGCTAAAACTGCCCCCACAACTGCGCAAGGTCAAGCCATAGTCCCCAACATAAAGGAAGTAAAAAGAGCCATCGTATCCCATGCCCACAACCATCCCACAGCGGGACATCCTGGCAGGGATAAAACACTAAGAAAGGTACAGCTAACACACTGGTGGCCAGGGATGAAAACCTGGATAGCGGAGTATGTTAGAGGGTGTGCAACCTGCCAACAGGCGAAAATCCTTACCCACAAGAAGAAAACTCCCCTATTCCGCATCCCCACATCAGAAGGCATGATGCCCTTTCAAAGTGTTACAATGGACCTCATCACAGGGTTGCCCCTACAGAACAGTCTGGATGCCATACTTACCATCGTAGACCAAGGATGTTCGCATGCGGCAATCTTCCTGCCATGCAACACCTCCATTACGGGGCCAGGCGTGGCCTGGCTATACCTGAAACACGTCTACCCATGGTTTGGCCTCCCAAGAAAAATAATCAGTGACAGAGATCCATGGTTCACCTCACACTTTGGGAAAGCCCTCACTAAACAACTGGGCATCCAGCAAAATTTGTCTACAGCATTCCACCCTCAAACTGATGGGCTATCCGAGCGAAAGAATCAATGGGTAGAACAATACCTAAGGCTAGTAACAGCAGGGCAACCCAAGGACTGGACGGAATGGCTTCCAGTCGCAATGGCCATACACAACAATCGGAGAAATAGCACCACGGGGCTATCACCTAATCAAATCCTCTGGGGACATGAGCCGTCACTGCATCCAGCAGATAGCACCCCCACAAGCAACGAAATGGCTGAAACAAGGGTACGGATGATGGAAGAAGCGAGAGAAAGGGCCATCAAGGCAATCAATCAGAAAGCACGGAACATTCCATCGGCCCAGTTCAAACCTGGAGATCAGGTGTGGCTTGAGGCGACCCACCTCAAACTCCCTCATCAAGGGTCCAAGCTAAACCCCAAAAGATATGGCCCTTTCAAAGTGCTAAAAGAGGTATCACTGGTGGCGTACCTCATTGACATCCCAGCCTCATGGCAGATCCACAACATGTTCTATGCAGGGCTCCTTACCCCATATAGGGAAACAAAAGAGTACGGCCCAAACTATACAAAGCCCACACCAGATCTCGTGGGAGGCAAAGAACAATACAAAGTGGAACAGATCAGAAACCATAGGTTCCATGGAAGAAAGAAGACCCTGCAGTATCTCATAAAGTGGTGGGGCTATCCCAAAAGTGATAACACCTGGGAACCAGCTGACCAGGTGTTCGCCCCGGATCTCCTCAAGGAGTATCACAAATGCCGGCCCTTGAACAACATAAAAGGGAAGCAGAAACCCCCAGCAAGAGCAGCAGCCCTCACAGCTTCTACCTCCCCCATCTCTATCATAGCTCTCACCAAAGAAGAACTGCAATGTCTGGCCCATCCTCTGCATCGTCCCCACTCCCTGTCCCAGCGCCACACCTCCCCGGAAGTCTTGAGCCAATGGGACTCGAGTATCCAGACCAGGAGGAACCAGTACAGACGCCCCTCACTCCTTCGAGCCTTATCACTGTCCCCGCCTTCACTGTCACCTCCAGCCACATCCCAATCCCAGGCCCACTCCACAATCTTGCCACCAATTTGGCATGGGAGGGACCCCTCTCCCCCTCCACCGTATCAGCCATCGTGGATGGCCACGAGAACCTCTCCACCTCCCAGCTATGTGAGCTCATCAAGGGGCTCGCCAACACTATCCAACAGCGACAACACAATGCTGGGCAGCAACTCAGCATCCTCCGATGTGAGATCAACAATCTCAACCGAGAGCGATCTCAGCTCAAGGAGCAGATCGGAGTCTTGGAGGAACCCCTCGAATGTCCAGAGGGCTATGTCCTCAATGAGGGCCATCTCCCCGAGTTCACCATCCCCACAAAGGAGGGGGAACTCCTGGCATATTTCATCAAACAACTGGACGACAGTCATGTGGCAGGACTCACTGCCACAGCATGGGGCGAGCAGGACGCCCATATTATTGACATATACGCGCGTCACAACTACAGGGAGGAACCCCTCCAACCACTCCCTGGCTGGCTCTGCACTCGCCTCTGGGGCGACACCGTCGACTACTGGCCCCTCAAGGAGGCCCTCCTCGAGCTCGACGACTGGTCAATATACACCGAGGTCTCATGATATTGCCAACTCAACAACCAGGCAAACAAGCTCCTCTGGGAATACAAACTCCTGGAGGCAGACTATCGAGCAAGTCTTGCAGCAAAGGAGGCAAGCAAGGATCGCCTCATTGCAGCGCGCCTCAGAGAGAAGGTCAGCCATATTGGCTTCTAGGAGGAGTTCCGACCACAGTTAGTACAACGAGGAGGGTGGCGACGAGGACGAGGACGTCCTCTCTAGTGGAGGAGTGATGTAACCAGCCTGGGGTAAGGATTTAACTCCTTGCGCTCCTGTAAGTTGTGGAACCAGCCAGAAGTCTGATTAGACCGTTTGTTCTTACATGCGCCTGAGGCACTGTACTATACTTTTTTTGGCTTGCACCCCATTCCTGTGTGACCCTTATTGTTCTCTAGGATCACATGCCTCGCTGGATCCCTATGACCCACTGTCAACTCCATCTAGACGCAGCCATTGTTCTCTTCTTGGTGTTTCCCTTGTTCCCAGTTTGCATCTTAGTTTCTCCCCACTATACATGAGTACTGTTACCCTTTTGGATCCTAGGATCCTTCTCCTCTATAAGTAGAGACTCTTAGCTACCTTGTACCGGCAAGTTGAGTCTCTTGTCAATCACAGTGACTTTACTCCCTTCCTATTCTCTACACTAAGGGGTGGCTACAGTGTTGCAGCACTGCAAGCAGGAACCCAGACTACTCTATCTGTCTTCTAAGTCACAGCAGAGACTTAGCTTTAGTCTTTTGTTGCTGTCAAACCCTTGGTGGTGACACTACTTGTTGGCATGATAGTTATAGTTTAGCAATATAATTTTAATTGCTTTCTGTGATCAGAACTGAGGTGTAAAAGTACAAAAGTGTGTATAAAAGTCAGTAAAAAGACACCTGAAAGCACAAAAAGCATGGAAAAAGACCAGTCAAAGCATGCTTAAAGCAGACAGATGTCCTTTTTTAAGACAATATAAAGACAATAGTTGTCTTTAAAAGTAAAAACCAGCT
>QLOT01009888.1:0-10855 GCA_003313875.1 Russula aff. compacta | reverse complement strand
TGTATTAGCGCTAGTTATCTAGGTAAATACATAATGACTAGAGTTTGTGTCCCCACAACTGAACGCTAGTTATCTAGTTATCTAGCGCTATCTTATCTCTGCCCTGGCTGCGCTTCAACAACTTGGCGTGACTCGGAGCATTGGCAATCAAGCCAAAACTTGGCCAAGTCACCCAAGTCACCCAATTCTGATAGCGAATCGCCAAATCCATCAAGTCCACCAATTTTTCTCCAAAGCAGACCCATAAATTATATGAATTGTTGACTATGAGTACATACTATTGATACACTTGGTCTTCAAGTTCTCAGGTCGGGCGACACGGTCTGCACTGTAACCGGCTTGGGGTAAGCATTCAACTGCTTGCGCTCCTGTAAGTTGTGGAACCGGCCAGGAGTCTGATTAGACTGTTTGCTCTTGTGTGCGCCTGAGGCACTGTACTATATTTTTGGCTTGCACCCCATTCCTGTGTGGTCCTTATTGTTCTTTAGGATCATATGCTTTCTTGGGTCCCTATGACCCACTGTCAACTCCATTTAGATGCAGCCATTGTTCTCTTCTTGGTGGTTCCCTTGTTCCCAGTTCACATTCTAGTTTGCCCCTACTATATTGAGTACTGTTACCTCTTTGGATCCTAGGATCCCTCCTCCCTATAAGTAGTGTCACCGCCAAGGGTTTGACAGCAACAATAGACTATAGCTAAGTCTCTGCTGCGACTTAGAAGACAGTTAGAGCAGTATGGGTTCCCGCTTGCAGTGCTGCAACACTGTAGCCACCCTTTAGTGTAGAGAGAAGATGGGGAGTAAAGTCACTGTGATTGACAGGAGACTCAACTTGCCGGTACAAGGTAGCTACGAGTCTCTATTTATGGAGGAGGGGGACCCTAGGGTCCAAAAGAAGTAACTGTACTCGATATAGTAAGGAGAAGGGAAGACACAAACTGGGAACAAGGGGGACATCAGAAGGGGAACAATGGCCGCATCAGAAAGGATGAAACGAAGGGTCACAGGGACCCGAGAGAGCATCTGATCCTCGGGGGACAACGAGGATCGCTTAGGAATGGGGTGCAGTCCACAAATATAGTACAGTGCCTCAGGCGCACACACAAGCAAACAGTCCAATCAGACTCCTGGCCGGTTCCACAACTTACAGGAGCGCAAGCAGTTGAATGCTTACCCCAGGCCGGTTACAAGTAGAGACTCTTAGCTACCTTGTACTGGCAAGTTGAGTCTCCTGTCAATCTCAGTGACTTTACTCTTCACTTCTCTTCTACTCTAAAGGGGTGGCTACAGTGTTGCAGCACTGCAAGCGGGAACCCATACTGCTCTATCTGTCTTCTAGGTCACAGCAGAGACTTAGCTATAGTCTTTTGTTGCTGTCAAACCCTTGGCAGTGACATTAGACTCAACTTTCTTACATCACGGCTAGCAGTTCCAACAGAGAAGGAACTATCGTCCATTGGAGAGAAGCCACAACCGGACGACCAAACTCACAAGTACGGGAGATCGACGTAACCCACAAACATAATGATGCAGAACACCCCATCTGGGTGTTACTAGATCAGGACCTCAAGGTCAAAGAAAACTCCCCACAAGTTTGCCACTACAAGGGACAGTGGTACCAGGTTCATTGGAACAACGAACAGGAGTGGTACGAGCTAGGAAAGCATTTCAGAAGGCTTAGCGACTACGATATCGAGGAACCAGTAGACGATGCACCCTCATCAGGAGAAGACGAGGAGCTAAACAAGCAAATTAGGCTTGCGCCGATTCAAGAGGGACTAAAGACTAGCCCCTTGGTGAGCTTTTGTAGCTGGGGGGCGGTGAGATGCGCGTGGCTGTCGATGACAGCTGATACAGTGGAGGGGGAGAGGGGTCCCTCCCAATGGTCATTGGTCTCCAGGTCATGGAACGCGCCTGGGATAGGGATACGGCTGGGGCTGAGGGCAAAGGCGGGGATGGAGAGAGACTCTGGGGCGGCCCTAGCAGTCGCTGGTACAGAAGCCTCCTCTCCTGGATGCTCGAGCTCCATCAGCTCAAGGCTTCCGGGGAGACGGGGTGCTGGGACTGGGAGTGGGGACGTAGTGGACGATGGTGCAGACATGCTAGTTCTTCTGCTGTGAAGGCAATGATGGGCGAAATGGGTGTAGAAGCTGTCGAAGCTGCTGCTTTTGCTGGGGGTTTCTGCTTCCCTTTTATGTTCGTCAAGGGCTGGCACTTGTGATACTCCTGAAGGAGATCTGGGGCAAATACCTGGTCAGCTGGTTCCCAGGTGTTGTCGCTTTCGGGGTAGCCCCGCCACTTTATCAAATACTGCAGCGCCCGCTTCCTTCCATGGGAGCGATGGTTTCTGATCTGTTCCACCTTGTATTGTTCTTCCCCTTCCACAAGGTCAGGTGCCGGCCTAGAATAGTTGGGTCCGTATTCTTTTGTCTCTCTATAGGGGGTAAGGAGGCCAGCGTGGAACACATTGTGGATCTGCCACGAGGCTGGGATATCCACGAGGTATGCAACCGGGGATACCTCTTTTAGAACTTTGAAGGGGCCATACCGTTTAGGGTTTAATTTGGACCCTTGATGTGGGAGCTTGAGGTGGGTCACTTCTAGCCACACTTGATCTCTGGGTTTGAACTGGGCCGGTGGAACATTCTTGGCCTTCTGATTGATGGCTTCAGTGGCTCTTTTTCACGCTTCTTCCATCATTTGTGCCCTTGTTTCGGCCATCTCGTTATTCATAGAGGTGTGGTCAGCCGGATGGAGTGGTGGTTCATATCCCCAGAGGATTTGGTTGGGTGATAGCCCAGTCGTGCTGTTCCTTCGATTATTATGTACCGCTGTAGCAACTGGAAGCCACTCTGTCCAGTCCTTGGGTTGTCCAGCTGTTACCAGCCTCAAATATTGTTCCACCCATTGGTTCTTTTGCTCTGACAGCCCATCGGTTTGAGGATGGAATGCCGTGGAGAGGTTTTGTTGGATGCCCAGTTGTTTGGTCAGTGCTTTTCCAAAATGTGATGTGAATCGAGGGTCTCTGTCGCTAATTATCTTCTTGGGGAGCCCGAACCATGGATAAATATGTTTGAGATATAGCCAAGCAATTCCTGGGCCAGTTATCAATGTATTGCATGGGAGGAATATGGCCGCACGAGAGCATCCTTGGTCTACTATGGTTAGGATCGCATCCAGTCCATTACGCAGAGGTAGGCTTGTGATGAGGTCCATTGCGACACTTTGGAAAGGCATCATCCCTTCAGGTGTGGGGATGCGGAACAGCGGGACCTTCCTTTTGTGAGTCAGGATTTTGGCCTGCTGACATTTTGCGCATCCCTTTATGTACTCCGCTATCCACGTCTTCATCCCTGGCCACTGGTGCGTCAACTGCACTTTTCTCAGGGTCTCGTCCCTGCCAGGGTGTCCTGCCGTAGGATGGTTGTGGGCATGAGATACAATGGCTCTCTTCAGTTCCTTTACATTGGGGACAATGATCTGCCCTTTCGCAGTGGTGGGGGTTACTTTGGTTGTGTTGATTCACTCGGGGGGAAAGATGGTGATTGCTTTATTGTCCTCTTCTCCGAGGTCCACTCCTGGTGGTCTGGAGAGTGCATCTGCCGCTGTATTCATTTTTCCTGGGATGTATTCTAAGGTGAAGTCGTATTCTTGTAGATCTGCATGCCATCGTGCCATCCTTCTATTTAGATTCTTTGGAGATTTCCAATATTGAAGGTTGGCATGGTCTGTGCAGATAATGAAGGGGGTTTTAGTCCATCCTAGGTACTGTCTCCAGTGTGCCAGGGATTTCATGATGGCCAGCAGTTCCCTTTCATAGATGTCGTAGTTTCATTCGGTGGGTGTAAAGGTTGCCGAATAGTAGGTGACAGGGTGTAGGATGGGTTTGTGTTGCTTTGCCAGTGTGGGTGTAAGGTGTTCTCCCTCCTGTGAGAGTACAGCCCCCAGGCCATATGCTGAGGCGTCCACCTGGAGTACAAATTGCTTATCAAAGTTTGGCTGTTTGAGTACCGGGCTTTTGCACATGAGGGTTTTTAGGGTTTCAAATGTGTTGTGTTGCGGTTCTCCCCAGTGCCAGGGTGTGGTTTTCTTTGTGAGATTGAGGAGTGGTCTGGCAATTTTTGAGTAGTGAGGTATGAAGTACCGGTAGTATCCTGTGAATCCCAAAAAGCTTTGTACATCCTTGGTTTTCTTGGGTTGTGGCCAATCGGCTACTCCTTGTAGTTTCTGTGCATTCATCTGTAGCCTGCCCTTTCCTATGTTGACTCCTAGGTATTCGATTTCATCTTTCTCAAACTCGCACTTCTCTGGTTTCAGGTAGAGGTCGTGTGCTTTTAGCTTGTCCAAGATTCTATGGATGTATTGCCTGTGCCTTTGTTTGTGTTGTCCTTCTGTTTCGTGTGGGAGCCTTGCCGTGTGAATTGCCAAGTCATCCATGTACACTGAAAGCCATCCTTCTCCAACTTCCGGCCTGAAGATTGTGTTCATCATCATTTGGAATGTCGCGGGTGAGTTAGTTAACCCAAAGAACATGACCGTTGGCTCAAAGAGACCTTCTGGGGTCAAGAATGCTGCTTTCCATTCATCCCCCTTCTTGATCCGGATGTTATTGTACCCCCATCGTACGTCGAACTTTGTGAAGAGGGTGCATCCACTGAGCCGGTCTATCACTTGAGGAATTAAGGGTGAGACATTTCGGTTTCTCTTTGTCCATTTATTGAGGGGCCTGTAGTCTTGCACTGGTCTCAATTTTCCGTCTTTCTTTTTTACGAAGAAGAAGTTGGCTGCATAAGGAGATTTAGAGATGTGGATCGTCCCTCTCTGTAGATGATCTTTCATGAATTTGTGAACTTCTTCCTTTTCTAGCTGTGTGAGAGGCAGTCATCGTCCCGGTAGGGATGCTGGTGCTCCTGGTAGCAGTTCAATGGTGTGATCCCAGACTGTGTATTGAGGAAGTCTCTGGGATTCCTCCTCACTGAACACTTTTGAGTGTCTTTGATATTCTTCTGGCACTTTGCTTTCCCTTGCTTCATCTGTGACACCAATAGTGATCCTTCCTAGGAAGTATTGTGGCTGGTGTCTGGCAATGGGTCGTGGCACATTCCTGGTCCTCGGGACGTATTGTGCTTTTGCCACATTCGGAGCCAAGAGGACAATGGGGAGGTGACTCATATCAATCCATCCCCTCTTCCAGTCGATCTTTGGTTGGGTGGCCATGAACCACGGGTATCCTAGGATGGCCTTATGTTCTCCTAGATCTGACAGGAAGAATCTGTGGTTCGTTCTTTGCCCGCCGGTTTGTAGTTGTAGATCTGTGTAATATCTGAGCAATCCACTCTTGTTTTGAGTACCATCTACATTGTATAAGGGTCTTGGCTTGGCCAATTGTTTGATGGGTAGCCTAAGCCATCATGCATAGGATAGGTTCATGAAATTTTCTGTGGCTCCTGAGTCCACTAGTGCTATTGCTTCGGCTCTTTTCGCGATTGACCGTGTGTAGAAACAAACTGTCATTGATTTCCTATTTGACATGTACACATTGTCGCTATTGATCCGCCTGAGTAGTGCCAATCTAATCAGGCAGTGGGAAAATCCTCTGAGGCTCCCATTTTCTTTGCCAGACGCTGCTGGTCCTCCACCGTCATTCTCTGGAGGTGGGCTCGTACGGTTGCCACTGAGTCCTCTTCGATGTCTCCCATTTCCTAGTCTTCGTCGAAGTCGATGAGGTTAGCTTGGTTGGCCGGATTCTTCCCATTCCATTTTGCATTCTGGAAGGCCTGCTTAGGCCTGCCGGGGCAGTTCCTGGTGAAGTGGCCTACTATTCCACAGTTAAAGCACGCATTTGTGTCTCCAAAGCCAGTCACGTTTCCTCGACTGCTCTGGTTTTGATGCCAATTTCCTCCTCTTCCCCTTCCCCTCCAATTGTTGGGGGCACGTCCCCTACTGAGGTCCATAGGGACTGGGATGTTATTCATAGTTCTGGGGGCGTTAGAGGAGTTAAATGGTGGGCATGGTGTGGGTCTCCATTGACTGTTCTGTCCTCCTCCTGAATTGAAGAAGGGGCATCTGAACTGAGGATTGAGGGTTCGGTATGCGTTTCCCGTACTGAGGGATTTTATGATGCCTTCGATGGTGGTTTTGGCTTGGGTAAGGAGTTTGACTCATTCTTTCAACTCCATATAGGTTGTTGGGTATGGTGGGACTAGGGCTTTCTCGAGTAGCTCTCGTGGTATTCCTCGTAGAAACATGTTGTAGGTTTCTTCGTTTCCTACAGTGTAATTGGCCTTCCTCAGGAGGCTTTCAAACTTTGTGATATATTCGTCGTAGTGGTTGCCCTGCATCTTCAGGTCCATCAGTTGGGTTCTGGCCTTTTGTATGCTTTGGGTGTCTTGGAACTGGTCTGCAAACTCTGTGAGGAATTGGTCCCAAAGGGCTGGAATGTTGTCTGCTGGGAGTACAAGACCGTCTAGCCAGTTTCCCATATCTCTGACCCATTGTGCTGGGTCTTCTCCTTTAATTAGTGTGAGGGTCAACGCTGCCCTCTTGTATGGAGAGTCATATCCTGCTACTCCATGGTTGACTCAAAAGTACGCTTTGACTTCTTCAATGAAGTCATCTGCTTTGGATCTATCTCCAGTGAAGACTTGGGGAAGTTGTCCCATGGCTTTAACATTGGCTGGGGCTTGTATCAGGACTTGTGCAGCAGCTGGTTGTCCTGGGCCACCTGGACCTCCTCCAGGTCCTCCAGGTCCTCCTGGTCCTCCTCTTGAGGGGCCCTTTTTCAGGGCCTGGCGCATGCTTTGCTGTAGCCTTTCTGCTACCATAAGGTTTACTTGTGCTGGTTGCATGGCGGCTGCCGTAGCCGCATGAGTCGCTGTTTGTGTGACAGACATAGTTTGGATGATGCTGGGGATTGGATTGCCTTCTGGTAGGGGCCCTAAGGGGATCTCTGGAGCTGGGTAGAAGGTGCGAATTGGCGTGTGGGTATGTGCTGGCATGTTGTGTTCTGACGCGGTGGGGCTGGTCTTTAGCCCTTCTTGGATTGGTGCAAGCCTAATCTGCTTGTTTAGTTCTTGGCTTTCTTCTCCTTCTGATGAGGGTTCTTCGTCTGATGGGTCTTTGATGTCGTAGTCGCTGAGCCTCTTGAAATGCCTCCCTAATTCGTACTGCTCTTGCTTGTCGTTCCAATGAACTTGATACCACTCTCCCTTGTAGTAGAAAACTTGTGGAAAGCTCTCTTTAACCTTCAAGTCTTGGTCTAGTAGTACCAAGATAGGGTGTTCCACGCCGTTACGCTTGTGGGATACGTCGATTTCTTGCACTTGTGAGTTTGGTCGTCCGGTTGTGGCTTCTCTCCAGTGGACGATAGTTCCTTCTCTGTTGGAACTGCTAGCTGTTTTGTAAAGAAGTTGAGTCTAATGTCACCGCCAAGGGTTTGACAGCAATAAAAGACTATAGCTAAGTCTCTGCTGTGACTTAGAAGACAGATAGAGCAGTATGGGTTCCCACTTGCAGTGCTGCAACACTGTAGCCACCCCTTAGAGTAGAGAGAAGATAGAGAGTAAAGTCACTGTGATTGACAGGAGACTCAACTTGCCAGTACAAGGTAGCTATGAGTGTCACGCTAGACTGGGCGTGGCGGGTCTGTCTTCTGATGATCTGAGCGCGTCGCTCTCTTTGATGGGGTTCTAGAGGATCTGGTGGTCTGCATTGGTTCTTTGGGTTCAGGTAATCGTCAAGCTCTATAGCCACGATTGATATTGCTTATGTGGGTTTTGTTCTAGAACGGTATATGGCTAGGACTTATACAGATAGTCTTGGCAGTAGGAGATGCTATGCTGCTCTGCGGTGTGTCTTGGACAGAGTCAAAGATCTTCCTTGAAGTGTGTGTGCATTGTTGGTTGGTTGCACTATGGACTCGGCTGTCTCTTGACAGTTGCCTCCACGTAGTGGTAAATGCTGCTGAGTGAAGCGTGGGTGATTGCCTAGTGATCTGATTAATACCACGTGTTGCTATCTGTCGCAACTTCTCTGTAACGTCAGTAGACCTGGCTTTAAAGGTGCGCTAACGATGAGGTTGATAGAGGGCTTCAGGCTCTATAGGATCTCCTCTGGGGATAGGGGCGCAGAATCGACGCAGGCAATTCTGAGCGGAGTTGGTGTCTGAGTGACAATAAGTTCCTAATAAAGAACTGGTCTTTCTGGATATAGCAGGTAAGAGTCGCGTCGGCTCTAAGTCACTTTAGAAGACTCTTTCAAAGGCTTTTGAAAGAGCTCAAGTGGATAAGGGATGGTTCTTAAGCTTAGTTCACACAAGGTAGAATGAACAAAGGTCTTGTATTGTACAAGAGACCAAGCTTAAGGCTTTAGTCTCACTCTAAGGGGGCCTTATATACCAGAGTACTACTGTGGCTGTACATATGCCGCTCTGTGACGCGTCAGAGCGGCGGGACACGTCCTCGCGGCAAGGTGCCGTGCTGAAACACTTGGTGCTAGGTATGTAGTAAGCCTCTATGAGTAAGTACTATGAAGCGAGTCAGCAGAATTAGGTAATGAGTCAGCAGAATTATGAAACGCATATTAGTAGCTGTAGATTAGTAAGCAGCTGAAGGGAGGCAGTCCAAGCATAATAGAGATATAGTAATGTAAGGAGGGGGTGAGGTGGAGGTGGCTTGGTGCCGGAGCGTGGGAAAGTAGGTTACCATAAAAGGAAGGAGAACATGATGTAAGCAGAACCAGTCCGGAGAAAATAATAGTACAGGTACAAGTCCACAACAATGAGTCCCTATTTATACTAAGAGGGGATCCTAGGATCCAGGGCTGTGTACAGTACTCCTTATGGACTAGACAATAGGGCTGAACTGAGAATAATGGGAGACACAAGAAGAGAACAATGGCTACGTCTAAAAGGGGATTGACAATGGGACAATAAGTGTCCTAGGAGCATGTGATTCCTAGAGAACAATAAGGACCATATGTAGGGCATCACAAGGACGAAGTGTAACCAAAAAATATAGTACAGTGCCTCAGGCACACACACAGACAAATGACACAGCAGACTCTGGGCCAGTTCCCCAACTTACATGAGCACGAGCAGTTGAATGCCCACCCAAGGCCGGTTACATATTACCTTTATAAAGGGCTATTATAGGCAATTTCACACCTAAATGAAGTGAAAAATGTACACTTTTCAGGTGCAAATTTCCCATACAACTATTGGTAAAAAAGGACTAGTGTAGTTCCCAATTCCCGTTTCTGCTGTGGGCCCCCAATGGCAATTATTTCCACATTTTGTGCTGATTTTTGCCATGACTAAGGAAATGATTGCTGAGGTGAAATGACATATAATCATTTTATAGGGAAATTTTACCCTTCAGTTGAGAATAATTCACAATAAATTGCATGCAATAATAACTATATTAAATTGACAATGCTATATATGCAGAAATGTAGCAACAATTGAACAAGGAGTGAATGAGAATAAAAGACTGCTGATCAAGCCATCTCAAAGATGAAGCAAACGAACACGAAACATGAACATGAGACAACGAATGAACACAAGACACATGCAATGCAAACAAATGCAACCGTGGCGCATTTGACTTCACATGCTGCCATTATCCATCAATCAGTCGTCACTGAAACCCATCCATTCTTCCTCCTCATCGGATTCTCTATTGGAATTGTGGCCAGTGGAACCATCACCTTTGAGTGGATCGTAAGTCTTGAAGTATGTGTCGGGATCATTGTCTCCGTTGCTGGCCTTGTCATCACTGTCTGAGCCAGGATCATCACTGTTGGTGTTTGGTGCATCATCAGCACCATTCTCGTCACATTCGGAGTCAACCTCGTTAGTGCCATGGTTTTTGGTACATTTCCTTGGTGTTTCTGGTGTTGGACTCCTCTGCCTCTTCCCAAGTGCTCCCCTCCTCGTCTCACACTTGTGCTTGCCGCTGATGTACTGCCTAACGATTTCACCAGTGGCCCAATCATCTTTAAACCGTGCCAGGTAAGGCTCCTTTTCTCGAGCCTATAGTCAGTTAGTAATGTCACACGTGTATAACATCATTCACTAACAGCCAAGAATAGTTTATTCAGTGCAACTATGGACTGTTTCCGATATGGGACGTTGAAGTCCAACTGAGCGCGAGCTACAAGTTGACAGACAGAGGCCTATCATGGAATTGTGAGTTGAATGACATGCAACTATATGGCATACTGATAAGAATATCATTGTAAAAAACTTGGTTGCTATCTTTTTCCTTCAACTTCATTTCGGAGATGAGACAGAAACCCTTCTGGCCAGCAGTACCCTTCGGCCTCGGGATTATCAGCACCTCTATGCTATCCCGCTTTCCTTGTTGAAGAATGCAGACTTTTTCTGGTGAGAATTAGCTTGGTCACATCGCCTTCTAACATGCCACTCACCTTTCTCTTGGTCCAATTGTCTCTGCAGCTCCTTTATCATCATCTAGAGGCAATGCAGACTGTGTATGTAAGTGACATTCACATAGTGTATTTGCTTATGATCTTGGGAGTATCACCCCCAGTTGTAGCCAAAATATCCTTGGTACAGTTGGCTTTATTGTGATGATCCATGGCCTCCCCTGATGCGGTATTGCCTGGCCTACGACTATGACCAACCCTGGACGTCGCGGCAGCAGCTGCATGAGGTTATTTAGCCTTTCTACATTGCTACACATGGAGCTGACCTACACTTCTGTGTTCTGACAGACATCATGTCACTGTCACTGCCTACGCTGGCCCTGGATCGCCCAGTTTCTGTTCTCGAGTATCCATTGACTGCTTCAGTGACAAGCTGATTCTTGCTGTTTGCCCTGGCATTGGCATGGGCA
>QLOT01009863.1:0-17554 GCA_003313875.1 Russula aff. compacta | reverse complement strand
AACTATAGCGGGGATGTTAAACTTTAGGGGAGGGAATGAGGTGACGATTGATGCAACCATACGTACTTAGCGATCATGCCAAGGCTACTGAAGAGTGTGCCCGGCACCCCCAACCCTGCTGTTGTGCAGCGCAGCACTGCACTGCAGTGTCTGATCTGATGCGCGCAATGACGGGACGTTCGGTGGCTGGCACCACGGAACAAGGCACCTTATTCCGATTCCGGTTCCGATGCCTCGTTTATTTACAATAGCCAGCAACTACAGTATCCTCTGCCATAGATGCCTCTCGATCAAACCAAACTGGACTGAACTACGATACACACGTGGCTTTACTTTGATCTTTCTCAAGCGAGCCAGATTTCTGACAAACAACAGATCTCGATTTTTTTTCTTTCTCTTTTTATGCGACCCCAAACCCAGAACTTTTAAATACTGCAATGAGGAATGCTATCAGTTACATTGCATGGTCGTCGTTATGCCCGAAAAAAAAATAAAAGAACAAAAGGGAATCTCCATCCTAGTGGTAGCTGTAAACCTGTGAGTGATAGATATAACGCCCCATAGATGCTGCCGAGAAACACGGAAGTATACATGTTACACGACTTCCTTCGCCACTACACTGGTACATTGAGAAAAATGCTTTTGGGGATGCTTCCTGCACCAAAAAAACCATAAACCGAATTCCGGCACCAGAAGCTTGGATCGGAACACAAACCTGGAACGTGGGTCGCTACGCAATGTACCCACTGACGAGCAGGGACTCCCAAACGGTCCTACAGCCTGGTCACCTCGATTACACACGTCTTCTAGCCGACTTGCTCGAAAATTGTCATCATCCACATTGTTGTCATGCCTCATATCCCTGATACACGCGCTGCCCTGCGGGTTTGAGTTTGAAGGCTGGCTACTTGAGTTATCCTCTGGATATTCGTCTGGGTTCTGGCCAACCCAACGTATACGAAGAGCACGTTGAGGGTCCTTGTCATTCGAAACTAACGATGAATCCCCTCCTGCAAGCGAGGCCACCTCGGCTGCCTGAGGAAATGGTATATGGATGCCATGCGTTCGGATATGACGCTTTGCATTGGAACGGACTGTGAAGGACTTGGCACAAGATGTTACGGGGCACTTGTAGGCTGATCTCGCGAAAGGGGTGGGTCAACAGATTTGGGAAATGCAAGACAATATGACACACGTTTATCACCCGAGTGTGAATTCATGTGTGTACGAAGGCCACTCGGGCGCGGAAAGGACTTTTGACAAAGCGTGCAGGTATGCATTTTAGATTTACCTTTACGCTTTGGAAGGGAGGTTTCCTCGAAAGGAGGTTTTTCGTCCGAGAAAGATAGAGTCTTTGGTTTTGAGGGTGAAACGGACTGCAGTGAGAAATGATAGCTGTGTCCTTGATATTCCTGTTCCTCGCTTGGGATCATGAGATCATGCAAGGAGAGAGGACAGGGGTCATCGGAGGGGTCAACAGATTGGAGGGTGTCCAAGCGAAATGCATGAACGGAGGGAAGGGAAGGAGGGGGGCTGGATTGATGATCAGGGCTTGACGGAGGTGAAGGGGAAGGGGAAGAGTGAGGCGAAGAAGATGATGGAGGCGGGGGAGGAGGTAGCGGACGAGGCGGAAGGGGAGGTGGTGGTGGTACCGAGGCAGGAGAAGAAGTAGCCGAACCGGGAGCGGAAGAAATGGCGGCTGAAAGGGTATAGGACGGAGAGGAATAGATCGGGTCGAAAACTGGGGATCGGGACGAACGGTCATCAACGGAGTCGTTGCTGGTGGGTATATGCTGGGTGGAAGAGGAGAGACCGAGGGTTGGCTGAGGAGCAAGGCTGATCTTGCGAGAGAAAGGATCGTTGGTGGTAGAATAGGGTAGCATTGGGACCAGCCTCGAGTTAGAGTTGCGATCGTCTAGCAAGGGTTGGTACGTGACGTTATGAAATGAACGACGGAGAGGATCGGCGGGAGGAGGAGAGTGCTGTTGGGGAGCGAAGGAAGAGCGAGAGGGAAGGTAGGGAGAGGAAAAGTCGGGGGCATTTTGCCAAAGATTATAGACATTGGAAGAGGAGGATGTGGATGACGGGGAGGAGGAGAGCGTCAAGGGGTCCGAGAGGGGTGCCAAGCCAAGGAGGTCATGGTGATGATGACGATGAGCTAAAGGGCTGCGAATGGCTGACAAGTGGTCGAGGTGGGAGGAGAGGAACATGAAATGGAAAGAAAGAGAAAGAAAAAGCGAAGAGAAAGAGAAGAGAAATGAAGAGGGACGAGACGATCCTCGCGCTGACCGATTCAGCTGGGCCTTTGGGCGGTTGAGTCCCAAGTGAGAAAGCCATTAGGAGTTTAAGTACGAGCAAAGGCGTGGTATCGGACAGGCCAGCCTTTGCAATGCAATCGCGACAATTCCTCCCAGCGTCTTTGTGCGGGCAAATCATCTCGAGAAGCGCACCTTTTTTGGTCCATCCTGCTGCGCCGGTCCCGAACGGGAAATCGCCCCGCCTACCTCGTTGAGCGATGAGCTCGGACGATTGCAATCCTTCTCTTCTCACACCCCTTGCCTTGCCCTCCCTTGCCGTTCATCCAATCCCACTCACCGTCCACCACCCACATCCCATTTCTCCCTCATCCTTGGTCGTGTCGCGTCGCGTCGTGTCATGTCGTATCCTTTCATATCATGTTCTGTTGTTTAGAAATGCGCAGACGCAGAGGGAGTGTGTGTTATTATAAGCCATGGCATCATGGGTCATGACAACCCAGTGACAACTGACGACGCAAGCCAAGCAAGGCAGAAGAGCTGGTCATTCACGTGATTAACGCATACACTCCCACACAGCCTCAGCGCTTACTGCTCATAGCGCTCACCTTCCGTCCCTCCTGCTCCTGCCTTCCCCCCCTCTAACCTACCCCGAGAGGATGTCGAGGCGTTTGTCTGGGAACAGTAAGCCAACACCTCTCTTACTCTCTTTCTTTCATCGACCCTTGCAGAATCTATTCCTAGTACTGGTAACCACCATGACACTGTCCAAGGTAAGCAGTAGCCACTTGCATTGCTTCCCTCCGTTTATTATTATCGCTTTCCCAGCTTTTGCAAATTTCTTCAGCGACGATGTGTCCAATGACACTTCCAAATATTTTCCATCCATGTATGACGATATGCGAGACCAAGCCAATGCAGGCACAGCCGTCCCCCGTCGTAGGCTCAGAAAGCTTCTCGTATCGGTACGTCCCTCGCTCCCACGCCCCTCTCCGTCTTGCCTTATCAAGCCCCCATCGATGTCATCCTCCGTCTAGAGTATGGTCATGACCCTCGGCATGGCTATCTTGTCCGTTCATTCAATGCGCATCTTCACTCGAATCGGATTAGTCTCTTTTGGTCAAAACCATGAAGAAATCACAAATAAAATCTTGGCCCTCCTCTCTACAAAGCTCGTGGCCGCTGGCTTTATGAACAGCACTTCTGACATACCATTCCCCCAACCTCCCCAGAGTTGCAAGTATAACCCCCAACTCTGTCACCTCAGCCTCCCCTGGTTATTTGGTTCAGTTATCAGCCTTTCGTGTGCATTAGGCACACTGCAGACCATCGCCCGGGTAAGAAAAGATTACCAAGATCATGCGCGTGAAATACATGCCATTCGCTTGGGTTTGGGTGGCGCCGCGGTCCTATTCTGCTTTGGAATTTTGGAGTTCCTTTCATGACGCGAGCTCTACCGTCTTGTATTAACTAATTTGGTTGTACCGAGTACTCTACGTATCCATGTAACTCGCCCGACGTACTGTACAATGATCAATCTAATCTTCTTGTGTCTTTGACTCTGAGCGCGTTCTGATTGGTCACATCAGCCACGCGAGACGTGCTGGTGCGGGGTTGTCGGTCCACTGACAGACTGTTGTTCGTCCCATGAACATGAACTCTCATTCTCCGCCCACGAGCGATTCGTCACACTCTTGGCCCAGGTTCGTTCTACATTTCCTCTTACATGGTCATTCTCCCACTTGTATGCTTGTAGTGCCGGCGCACAGGCATATTGGAATACCAAAGCGACTCCCCGACTCTCACTCTTGGATCGTCTCTCTCCCCGAGGCAGCACCCAAGAGCTTACGGTCGCGCGCCATGCGATTGACGATGAACTCTCCGCATTGCACATGATAATGTGCGCCATACGAACCAGACGCAACGACTTCTCACTCATCGGAGGACTCCCTCCTGAGATCCTTTCTTGCATTTTCTCCTTTCACGCCATCAACCAACCAGTTGCAAAGGATCCCATCTATTACTTTGACTCATTTCCCTCCACCCCAACCCAAGTCGGACTCGGTTGGATCACCGTCACACACGTCTGCCGCCACTGGCGACAAGTCGCTCTCTCCAACCCGAACCTGTGGAGGACGATCATCTTTGACCTTGGCGCAGAATGGGCCGAAGAGATGCTAACGCGGTCGAAAGCCGCCCTCATCTCTTACAATCGAGACATGTCGTTCCAACCCAGGATCCCTAGGAGGACTCTCGATGATCAGGTGGCTCTGAGCAAGCATCTGTCACACGTCCAACGACTTGTCTTGTCTGGAACCGCCGAGCATCTGGCACCCGCTATGAGAGCGCTCACCACACCCGCTCCACATCTCGAATCGCTAGAGTTGCGCGGGAACGCACTTCACCTTCGCGAGTTGTGTGTCTCCCTTCCACCCGACATGTTTGCTCATCAGGCTTCCAAGTTGCGGCATGTTACCCTTGTCGACTGCTCAATTCCCTGGGAATCGTCTCTCTTCCGCGATCTGACGTACCTCGAGATTCATATTCCAGCCCATCCACAGTTGGAAACTGACCCTCCGGGGCTCCCATCCCTCGATCGATTCCTTTCCATCCTCGAAGCTATGCCATCTCTGCAAGTACTCTCTCTTGCCAATTGTCTCCCTCACCCGAATTCTACAACCCGTGTCGTTCCTTTGCAACATATGATCAGACTCTCCCTCGAAGGACGGCTTTCAGAGAGTGTCGCCGTCCTGCAGCACGTTTCCTTACCAGGATCTGCTTCACTAAGTTTGCGATGTCCTGTTGGCGATCCTGTGGATGGAGTCCTCGACACTCTTATCTCTCTCCTGTCCACCCATTTCCGGGCATCGATGTCATCCCTTTCTACACTTTCCATTGGGAAGACCGAATACCCGCTGTCCCTCATATTCATTGCCTGGGACACAGCAGTTTCCCCGCACCGCCCCCAGTTCATGCCATCTGTGTCGTCGACCCGGCTGAATTTGTCCCTTGGTTGCCGAGACAAGATAATTGTCCAGTCGTTTCCCTTGCGGATGTGCAAAGCGCTTCCACTCAGTGATCTACGCACGCTCTCGACGACGCGGAGCTCAACCGAATGGATGTTCACGGATTGGGTGGACCTGTCCAAGCACTGCCCAAAGGTGATCCACCTGTGCGTACATGGTAGCAGCGCCTTGCGGCTCGCCCCCGCATTATCCGAGCGCACCGTCTTTCCGACCCTCGTCACGCTTGCCCTGCAGAACGTCAACTTTGCTGGCCACTGGCCGGACGAGCAGCCTTTCCACGTGACCTTCCCTGCGTGTTTGCGCGCACGGCGCAAAGCGGGTATACCCATCCGACGCGTCGAGATAACGTCATGCGCGGTGGAACACACATGGGTAGAGTCGTTCGGAGAAGTTGTAAATGATGTCGTGTGGGACTTTGACCGGGGTGAATTTGATTCAGATTCCGAGCGGCTGGAATCGTTCGCCTCTTCTGATTCCGGCGGCTCGTGGCGAGATGTGTAGTAGCATCACGGCGACAGCTTCGCGTCAGTGCCATGTCATGCATGTCATGCATAGCCCTGTCTTGGCAGCTTCCCCCCTCCGATCATTTTTTTTTTTTTCAGTAGAATATTTACCACCGAGGTGGGTATAACGTCCGTCCCAACGAGTCTCCCAGGCCATGCCGCCACCGAACGGTGGCGCACCGAGCCGAGAGGATGGCACAGCCCGTTCCTAGTCCCTTGATTTCGATCAGCCCCACGGTTGGGGGTGGACTCGCGTTACCTGCATGTAGTACGACTCTATAAACAGCCCCCGCGGGCCACGGCTTGACCCCGATCTAGTCATGAGTTCACAAAAAAACTGCACCCAGGGCAGACTCGTTGACGGCGCACGGCCTACTGCTTACCCACAGATCCGCCATGAGCGCAACCGCAGTGCCCTCGTGTAGAGAACCGGGCGCCGTTCGGGGATGGATGGCCAGAAAACGCCAGTGCCACTAGTAACGCGTTGTAGATGCCGAGTGAATGCCGAGTCGTTGCGTGCGTTTCTTTTGTGAAAAAAAAAATATAGATATAAACAGGCGCAAGAACATGAGGGTGGTTACGTTACTTGTCGCCCAGGACAGAAAAAAAAAAGCACAGGTAGGAAGGGAAAGATTTTATTTTACTGTGGGGTGAGGAGGCCAGCCATCAAGCAGGCAATACGTACGGCAACGCGGCAACCCTTTGGTCTAATTTTGGTGGTGGTGGGTGGTTAGCCGAACAACGGTCCGATCCCGATCCCGCGGGCTGGATGCTTAATTCACGGTACTCGTGCAATACCCCAATACCCCAACGGACGTGTCACCCGTGTGCAAAGATCGATAGGTTACTTCCTTACCTAACCAGCTGAGCGCCGAACGACCAGCTAGACAGCTGCCAGAACGAGTCGTACACATCATATATTTAATCACCACCACGTCGCACTGCATAGATGACACTTGAATAAACATAAACAATGAATACAGACGATACGCAATGCAGTCGCCTGCCAGCTCGCCGCATATTAGGACGAGCCAACTTGGAGGGTCTTCTTTTTTTTTTTTTTACATCGGAGCCGAATCAAACAACGTAGCGGAAACCGGGCGCCTGTCAACATTTTGGTGGTGAACCCTCGAGGTTGAATTATGTCCAGGAAGGGTGGTAGTAGTGCTTACCCTGTCTGCCAGCTCTGATGTGTCTACACGAGTATCGGGAATGTGTTCACCATACACGCGATCACGGCGCGCATTCTCGTAACGGAAGTGAGTCTTGTCAGCAAAATACACGACCATCAATGTGTGGCACGTCAGATGAGAATAGCAGCGTATCATACCGTAAGGATGCAGGAGCATATAGTTCCGAGGAACAGCAACCCCACCAAGACTAGTACAAATGGGGTTAGGATGCACGTGTGAGGTAGAGCAGACAGACAGCTGCCCCGCAAAGAGCAAACTTACTTGAAAAGCCTTTACTGTCGGAAAGTGCGTTAGTCAGATTCTGAATTCGCCACTAATAATGCCCCGGGACCCGCCACACTCACATGTACCGCGGTCCTTCGGTAGCAGGGAACAGATGTGACCCGAGGATGCTGCCGCATTGTCCAATGGCCATATAGAGGGGAGTGCCCGTTGCGCGCTTAGTTTCGGAACCCAGATTGTGGGCGTCTAGATACACTCTACTTCAGAAGACTTCGATCGCGATTGTGCAACAGGGGGCAGCGCTTACACCAGGCAATGACGAGAGCGATTGTCGTATACGTACCACTTACCACACAGAATGTCGCCAAGTACCGCACGTGATTATTGTGCGCGACGACGAGCAACAGCCTGTCACATCAACATCAAATGACATCGTCGTTTTTTGAAACGAACCAACTACATACAGATATCCGATTCCGCCTAGCGCGCTTGTGATCATGATGAAAGGTCCGCGGGTGAGGAGGCGGTCGGATGACCACGACAAGATCGAGATGACGATAGATGTGACAGCATAAGGTGGTACGGTGAGAAGCTGGGCAAGCGCATTAGCTGCGGAATGCCATTAATAACCCCACACGGACGACTACAAGGGAGAGAAAACTCACTGTATCCGAAAGTTGTGATGATTGTAGGCAGAAAGGCGGAGATAGAAGCAAGCGCGGCGTTTGCCCCGAAATAAATGACGCCGCCAAGATAGATCTATGAAAGCTTAACGAGTTCACCACGGACGTCTTTACCCCGAGAGACCTACTCTCCAGTCCTTGAACGCGTCGACAACGTGCCCTAAAGGGAGCATGAGGGACGCTTCTGGGGAACAAAACACGGGGATTCACGCTTGTTTACGTGGTACCCTATATCCCCAGCAGTATCGCGATTGGCCCGAGCCAAAGCAATCTTCCGCTCTTCCTCCGTTAAAAACTTGGTCGTTTCTGGTCGATCTGGCAGAAATCGAATCGCGATGAGACCTAGAAGAATAGTAGGAACGCCCTACTGGTAGTTGGAGTTACCGATAACAGCATGGTCACACGGAGAACAGACCTCGATGATGAAAAGTAGACGCCAGTTTGCGATCGCCACGTGAGCGTGTTGCACCCCAAAGGCAATGAGACCACCAAAAGCACCAGCCACGGCAGCGAATCCAAGCCAGTAGGCAAGGCGCAAGCCCACCTCGTGCTTCGTGTAGAATAACGCTATAATGCAGGCGTCAGGGTTCGGTAGAAGTGTGATTGTGCAATTAATAGATGGCTACAAAAGTAGAGTGGAATGCCAGGACCAAATCCTGCTTCGAAGACACCAAGACCTATTCGAGCAGTCATGATCCCGGCTTCATTCGTTGTGGTGGACTACATGTGTGATTCCGGAGGATGAGATGGCAGAACTTCGGTGCTCGAGAAATGGGACCAACCATAAGGGTGGAGCAGATGCCCCAACCGATGGCCGAGAAACCCAGCCAAAGTCGAGGGGGCATGAGTTTGGCAAGTATGGTAGCTGGAACCATGCATAAAATCTAACCAGGTCCAACAGATGAGAAGTCTTTAGGGATATCTGGATTCCAACCACAGGGTTCGGAATGTGAGAACTCACATAAGAGAAAAAGAAGACCGAATTGACCCAGTCAAACTTCTTGCCTGTGGGATCGCCACGAAGGACATCCTTACTCAGGCCCTGTAGACGAGCGTTACCCAGATTGCTTCTGTCCAAGTCTGAGATTGTGGTGGTGGGTCAAGAAGGCTAGCGTGGAAATGGCCGAAGCACTGACATGCGAACAGGTACATGAGACAAGTAATGGGCAAGATACGATGGTCAAGCTTGCGAACCAAGCGCCTTTCCTCCACGGATACAGGGTCCTCAGGTCGAACGCTGGCATCTGGTATGTGAATGCTTGGTGGTTCGAAGGCGGGCCCATCGGACTTTGGATCGAGTTCGAGTTTCTCATCGACTTGAAAGGCCATAGTGATACCTGATAAGAGAACGAAGGAAGAAAGGTTGCTCTGCGAGGGAAGGACTCGCAAAGTGAAAATCGCCACAAAGATGTCATATTTGTGTAAACTTGGCGAAAAGTCTTTAGCCTTCTGCCTGAGAAGGTGGAGCCGGTTTCAGGTTTCAATATTATGGCTTCTCCAAAACACCGAGAACCGCTTGTCACCTGCTCTTCAGCCAATTATGAGTCACTGCTAGCATGTGGTTCATTTGTGCCACAGATATATATTTTGAAGGCCCGTGACAAGAGGAGCCTGGAGGATGGGTCATTGGCACTAATTTCTCCATCTGTAGTTACTGTATCGCAAATCGGTCACCAGGAAAAGTCCACAGGAACAACAGGGAATAGCCGGGGCAGAAAAAGGTCGTGGAACAATCAAGTTGGCAAGGGACATCATTTGTTCCGTCTCCCATGAACATGTTTCTCAGGCGACCCAAACGGTGTGTGCAAAAGGATCACATGAGTGGCCCATGTCTGTCACCATCGCTGGCGATCATCATGTGGTACATGCACGCAGTATACAATCATAGACAGGCCAGTCTAGAGCCCAACTTTCCGTGCCCAAAGATGGCGATATCGTTTGATTAGGTTGACGCACTACCTATCGTGTCACGAACAAACCTGGAGCTTTAATCGATCCACTAAGAAGTTCGAGTAAACGGGATATCTGCTCGTTAATCGCTACCGGCCGACTTTCAACTGAATCGGGCTGACTCTGACGAAACGGCCTCAATCCAAGTTTGGGTTTATCTTCAGCTGATCAGGCCCTCATCATCTCCCCCTGCGATGCCTCGGCCCCCTGCCAAATCGATGGCAACGGGGCCGGCTGTCTATGAGAACCGTGGAGGTGGAGCTGAGCCCGAGTTGGAGCAGCGCCAATATACGAGTCGGCAATACGCATTTGCCTCCGGTTTGCGGGTCGAAATTTGACCTCGAATCAGGTGTTAGTGTCTAAACTCCCGTGACGAAACTTGTGATGGACGTATTCTTTTATCCGTACGATGAGCCTGAAAGATTTCCATGTGGTATGACGGTGCGTGGGTGCTCAAGTCGTAGAGGAGTGAATGAAATAAAGGAGGCTAGGCAGAGCAGAGAGCAAGCGAGATTAAAATATGATTAAGCCAAACGAAAACGAGGGTCCGGCTACAAATTTACTCCCCGCACAACTGCTGCCTGCTCAATGACAAATTTGGAGGCCTAATTTACAAAGACCATGAGGTATTATAGCAATGACTTACTCACAACTGGCCTCGAGGAAATGTACTCGTTCAAGATATCGCCACGTCACCATCAAGTGTTGCGTGTTACCCTCTGACGTGTCCCTTGTTCAGAAATGGTGACACTTCGGCCATCTGGGTC
The DNA here is from genome assembly GCA_003313875.1 of Russula aff. compacta. Taxonomy (NCBI): domain Eukaryota; kingdom Fungi; phylum Basidiomycota; class Agaricomycetes; order Russulales; family Russulaceae; genus Russula; species Russula aff. compacta. The sequence goes on along the minus strand of QLOT01009863.1, from coordinate 6,955 downwards.
AGTTCCCCAGCAATGCACTCCGTGAATCATGTGCTGTTCTGAACTTGGGGATAGGTTTCGGGTTTACAATCTGAAAGACCAGTGATAGTGTAACCCAGGGCCGGGTATAAGGTATATGCCGCACTGGCACTGTATTGTAGAGTAGATGAACCTCGATCAGCAGTCATGCACGAGGTGCATAAACAAAGTGTGTAAACGCCCTCTGCCTCAAGGCTTCCGCGCGATGACTATGTACATTGGCGTAAAAAGCTGCGTAATGTACTCGGTAAAAAAAATAATTGATGACTGGGCGGTCAACTCACCTTTGTCTGGCCACCTTTGACCAGTGCATCGCCGGCAATACGCAATGTCTCACCAACTTCCCATGTACCCTTGGGGACTATACGGAAGAACTCAAGGAGGCGCAAGGCATTGTGGGTAACCAGTTTACCGGACCAGCTCATCCGCCAGACGGTAAAATAGTCCCAAGCGGTCTGCGCCTTGAGTATGTCACCTTCAAGGGGATAATACCAAGGCACGGCATCAGGGCGCTCCGCCAGGTCCTCCTCATAATCGAGGCGGAAACCGACTGCCTTGAGAGCCTCTCTTGCCTTGGACAAGGGACGCATTTCAGGGATACCATTACCCAGCTCAATCTCATGAGCCAGAGCCTTATGTTCTGGAATGGAGGGATCCCATCTATCCGTCATGCACCACTCGTAGACACCGAACTGAAGTATAGGTGAGCATCAACATTCCATAACTTGTCGAAGTCTTGGACTTACTACACCCCCAGGTTTGAGAACCTTCAATATTTCGGCATAAACACCTTCCCACGTCGGGGCATGAACTGTAGCCTCAATAGCGTATACTGTATAGCGACCGAGATCCATGGATAGATCGTATGAGCAAATAGAGGAGACACACCTGCGTCGAAGGCGTCTTCGCCAAACTGCTCCGAGAGCTTCATGAAGTCGCCTTTTACAAACTGGATCTGATCCTCCAGACCGGCATCTTTGGTGTACTGGCGAGCACGGCCAATTTGAAAGTCGTTGTTATTCAACCCAACGATATTCACATCTGAAAATCGCGCAATCTCCCTGGCAGGACCACCGACACCACAACCAACATCGAGAACGCGCATCCCTCGCTGAAGTGACATCTGCGCGGAAAGATAATGCTCATGGCGAGCAAGGGATGCAGCGAACGCCTCGCCCTTATAGAAGCGCGAGAAGTGGAACGACTTGGCCCAACCATACTCATAAAGTTCCGTCGCGCCATCGTAGTAGCCTGGACGAGGAAGTGGATGAGCCTGATGCCACGACATGCGAAGTGCAAAGAGCAGCACCATTTACAACGTCGGTATAGTTTTCAACGCGGGTGTCTGAGTCGACTTGAGCTTCCTTGCTGATGTCTTTCCGCCAAAACCCAGAGTAATTCTCAATGCGCGAGCCGACACGACCGTCGTCGAGTGGAGTGGAAGACATTGGAGCTGTGGAGAGTAGAAAAGGATGGCTGTTCAAGACCGACTTGCGGTGCGCAAAGTTTGTAATGAAGGACGGGGGATGAGAATGAAAGTAGAAATAACCTGTCTGTCGCTTTAGCCGTAAAAAAAAATGGGCCCATTTGCAAGTCGCGTCGCGTCTGGCGCCACTTTTCACTTGACGCCCGCGAATAATTCGAGGCTTTTCGTGCCTCCGTCGCTTGGTGCGATCCAACGTTACGCGTCTAACCGCGACCATTACAAGGAGTGTCATTACTTTACAGTGTACAAGTGACCACAGCCGCGACTATTATATTCTACAACCATCCATCGAATACTACTCGTACACGCTGGGCTCATTCACGAAGTAGTTGATGCCACTCAACGTTTTATACGTTTGACGTCCGTGCCTTCGTGGATCGGTAAATCACTGAGAGATTCGCGCCTTCCATTATTTGCGGTCAACCGTTGTTGCTGTTGCCCGGGACCCATGCCGACCGCTCGTGGACGTTCTGACCTACGCACCGGATTTTATATCAGAGCCCCCCGGAATGAGCTAATAAGTGAATGGCGCACTGGATAATCTCGGCAGGCCGCTTCACTCCAGTTGCGGTTAACGAGGCCGTAGATGCCCTTATTGCTCGACGAAGGCCCGACATAGGTTGGTCCAGGGGAGGGGCAGGGATCCGATTACTGCTAGTTGAAGCCTGCGATATTTGTCAGTTTAACAGTCTCTAGTGGTCTGCTGACGTGGTACCTTCACCGATGCTATAGCGACCTGGGGACGGGTGCCACTTGCGTTTCTTGAAGATTCACTCCTCGCTATCATTCGATCGGCGTCGCAAACCTTGCTCTGTGTGTTGGCCCCCACAGCAGCCAGGGCTCCGCAGGACTCTACGCCCTGGATAGCAGAATCCTCTATGGCAAGGAGCGCGTCATTGTCCTCGTCATCAAAGTAAGTATCAGGGTCGGAGTATGATGCCTTGAGAGGGCGTGGGATGACAGGGTCTGCATCCAATTGCTTGAGCGAAGACCTAGAAGCGACGTTTCGTTCGGAACTCGATCCTTGTTGTGGCAGCTGCACCTCATGTGGGAGTGTCTTGTCTGTCCTATCTGGGTGGAGAGGACTGGCTTTGCCCAGAGGAGCTATCTGGGCGGGATGCTCCCCGGTGATACCCGCCTCTGTCCGCGAAGCCATAGCTAGCCGGTGTTTGTCCTCATGTATTGCTTGAAGTGCCTTGGCGCCCAAAATGGCATCCCGAAGAGGACTAGGCTTGGAAACGGCTGAACGTATTTGATGCGGAACGGAACGGACGGGCTTCATATCTTCAACAAGCTCGGTAAACATTGTTGTCGACGAGACATCGTGAGTGCCACTAGCAGATGGCGGAATGCTAGCAGATCTTTCCCGCCGGTGTAGGTCAGCCTCATCAAACTTTGGCTAGGGGAGGTGGCACACGTAGTGAGTAAAGTGACAGATATATGCATACATCTGGTGGGCTAAGGGAGTCAGGGCCACATACAAGTTGGGGTTTGATCTTTATGACCTCCTGCGTAAATGACTTTTCGTAGAGACAGAGACCAAGAAGGTTTCCGAAATTACGGAGAGCACGCTTCACACCGTCAGTTACAGCTTCCTTCTTTGCCTGCAGCAACAGTTACAACCCTCGAGCATTCAAAGACGACGAAACATACCTTGTCCAATGCAGCACCTTTGCTCCTCAAATTCTCACTGGTACCATATCCAATATCTTCATGGTAGGTTCCATCCCTAAGTGTAACTTTCACTAGGGCCGTGACCCCGGTACTGTATCTCCTTGATTCGGAATCCGTATCGATGAAGTCCGTCTCGATTCTCGTAACAGTTGAGCACCATCCGTTGTAACCAAAAACCTCGTTTGCAAGCCCAATGATTTTCCACCCTTCCACGTACGTCAGCTTTGGCCCCCCGCCGGGGGCCGGCCGTTGGGATACGTATTCTGGACCAAGACGTCTGTTGAGTTTCGCTTGTATAATAGAAGCCCCAGAAACGCCAGATGGTCCAATGTCAAAAACCGGAGGTTTTGGTTCGGAGAAGGAGTCCTCAAGGAATGTTCCGGGTGTCTGCGGTTCGGAGAACATGTTGCATATACGAGGCTCCTATCAGATCAGGACAACACAACAACCTTAGGTGCAACCAATTTATAAGGGTCGTTTGGCTGACACCAAGTCGCGGCCTCGTTGGTCAAAACGGGTCCGGTCACGTGCCCGTCCACAAAATATAACATGACGTAATCTGGATACAAGTATAGACATAACATAGCAATTCAAAGAAACCAAGCAAGGCTGCAGCTGGTCCCAATTAAACAGCTCGCCCTTGATCGATGAGAAAAACCACAACAACACTAATAAGCCAGCACTGGCAATCCTCCCAATCTCCTTCCATGGCTCACCTCCGGCGCCTTTCGTGAGTCGGGGCTATCCCTCGCATCTGTCGTTTACTAGTATTGTGTCCTGACAGAGATCTACCGGTTGGTAACGCAGTCGCAACTTGAGGTGGATCACACCGAAAGTTATGCCAGTGTGGATTATTTGTATGGTCGAGATATTCTTGATGCCACGAAATGGGAGGCTGGGATCGGCGAGAATTCTCGGCAAGGAAGAGAGGTGACATATCCACTACCGTAGTTGCCCTATGATCTTGTGCTGCCGTTACACCAGGCGGTCTGGTGTAGGTAGGATAGCCCGTCGCGGAATGTACGGGAGCCATTGGCACCTGCGAACTCGTCCGATTCGACGGTAACTTCTGAGTCGGGTGGAATACCCCGCCCTTGTCCATGAATGCAGTGGTATGCTCCTGTCTATCTCCTCGATAGAGTGAACGGTTCTCCGTAGGAGTATCAAATTCCATCTCCTCTACAAAGAAGGAGCCATATGGAGACACCGTACGGATGCGTCTCTCCTCTGAACCCTCGCTTCCGGTGGAATGGCCTGCAGAGCTGGTGTTTGATGAGCCATCCTGGGAAGACCATGAAGATGGTGATTCGTGTATCCAAAACTTGGGGCCCCTTCGTGACCATTGCCCGAGCTTGGCTGTATGGTGGGTCTCTCGGGGGATCCTGCGGGAAAATTGCGACGAGCCCGCCTCCTCGCCAATTACGGCGGTGGCATGACGGGCGAGAGGTAGAGGGGATAGAGCGGTGTGTGTTTGGGGAGGCATGGATGCGTGGTTGGTGTCTAGAAACGACGAGTAATGAAAATAGTCCTGGGACAGCCAGGTCTTTATATGACCATTTTTACCCTTCCTAGGTTGCGAACCCTCTGGACTTCAGCCGAACAACCACGAGCTATCAGCGCCACAACCTTTAATCAGGTCACCATTAGTTCAACGGATTCGGTAATGGTAAGGATGAACCCTGATCTACTGCGGGGCATCACAGCAGAATCTTGGCCTCTATCACAGAATAATCCGTAGAAAGGACTGTTTGCAGACCTACACTCTGCGGACCGAGCAGACCATATATGGTCCAACGGGGTTTTGATCCGACAGGGTATTCCCCGTAACATAGAGTTAAAGCTTTCGCACATGAGTCACAGGACAGTGCACACTACTTCGATAACCATAGCAATGGCATGACGGGATAGCATCGAGGCTATGGCTCAAGGTGTATCAGTAAGACAACAACATGTGCCGAGAATCGGCTATGCAATGAACGACGAATGGATCCCCGAAATAACGACGCAGGGCTAGAAACCCATGCACAAACAACGGGGGGCCAGCAGGTGACGACAGGTTACAGACGAGGGATGAGCACGACCTCCCAGGTGAGCTGAAGCAAAAGCCTGAGCGCTGGGCCACACACAAGCAGAGCAGTAGCGGTACTAGTACCGTACTAGTTGTGGCCTGTTTAGGGGCCGATCAAGAGGTCTTACATAATGGCTTTGATTTGATTGAGCAGCAGAGTGTGCCAAACAGAAAATTCATTGGCTTTTTACCTTGTGTATCGCTCAATACAACACAGGATATTCAGTCGACATAGCTCACCCCTGCATCCCATAACGACACCGAACAAGAAAATGATACCCCGATGAGTTGCTGGTACCTACTTGGTGCCGATCCCCCGTCCGCGACCAGGCCCGCCGCCACGTCCACGGAAACCACCACCCCGCATGTCACCATTCACGGGGGCACCACCGCGAGGTCGGCTGACAGGGCGCTCACCCCGCTCCTTACGCGTCTCGACGGTTATGCGCACCTGCTGACCATCCCCTACGTCGATACGAATACCACCCTCGCCACCCTGCGAGGGGGAGAGCGATGCAACAATCGCACGGCGTGCAGCGTCGACAGTGCTAAACTCCAGGAATGCACACGCCTTATTCCGTACGAGGTCGAGATCTTTGATGGGTCCAAAACGAGTGGTTAAAGTACTCCTTAGCGCTGTTTCGGTGACATTTTCTTGCACGCTCTGCAGAATGTCTGAGAGTCATATCATGGAAGCGATATACGGCAACACCTTACCTTAACGAAGCATTGAGCATTTGACACATTCATTGCGGCGACATACAATGAATGAGGTTCCCGCGGCTGTTGCTGGGGTCTCACGCCGGGACCATGGTGGCTCACGGGCGTCTGAGTGCCGCTCCCGGGGGTTGATGAGCTGGCAGCAGGCGCCTCAGACGTACCACGGGACTCTTGCGCCACAGCTGAACCCCACTTTTTCGAGTTGGCGGCGGCGAGGTTGGCCCATGTTTTTGGCGCAGCCGGCGCGGGCGCAGGCGCAGGTTGGGAGGGAGCAATAGGTGCGGAAGATGGAGCAGGTGAAGGAGCAGGTGGCGGAGCAGGTGATGCAGCTGGTGCAGGAGATTCCACGGCCGGAGCTGATTCGGGCTCAGGGGTCGGTGCTTTTTCAACCGGATCTAAGGCCGGGGCCTCTGGAGTTTCCTGTTCGGTCTCCGAGTGTCCATTGGCGTGGGGCTCCACAACAGGCGCCTCGGAGGCAGGGGGCGCCTCTTCTGTAAGAGCAGCGGAAGGGGTGGGAGAAGCTGTTTGTACCGGCTCGGGGGCAGGAGTTTCAGCATCTGGCTGCGGTTGCATAGGCGATAGGGGTGGCGTAGCCTCCTGCTGAGCGGATGTGGAAACCTGGTCATCCTCAGCGGTAGCTTGCTCTGGTTCGCTCTCATCGCTCTCCGTCTCTTCCTTAAGGAAGCGGAAGATGTCATTGAGGACAAAGTAACCATTGGGCTGCTCAGCGAGGAAGAAAGTCTGAACGAACTTCCTCCACGGCTCGCCACGATTTGACATTTCGCCGATCACTTGAATGATGATACCACCGTTGGCAGAGGACTGCGCATCAACCGAATGGATGAAGACCTTGCAGTCCTCAAACCCAATAGAGGTGATCTTGTTGTGAATTTCCTTTAAAAAGTTGAGATGACCCGAGAAAGAGTATCAGGTGATGATACAAACCTGCTGACCGTAACAGGGTGTGCCATCCTCCCCCTCAGTACCAT
>QLOT01009850.1:0-10863 GCA_003313875.1 Russula aff. compacta | reverse complement strand
TACTCGCGGGCGAAAATCCTTCCACCAGTTGCGGTACCAGTAAGAGAAACGTTCGTTCGCCCCCCACCGGAAGGCGCTCGGGAGGACCTACGCAGAGTGCCAAAAGTAGAACGCTTATTCAGAGAGTGCTGCGGCTGTCGGCGAATGTGGATATGGAAGAATCGCGAGGGCGTATTTGTCGGCTCGGCGTCTCCGCAATACTTACGTAGGTGACTGAATTCATGTGATGTATGGGGGGGGCACTCGACATCTCTCTACACCGTTCAGTCAGGTGAGACTCTGCACGAGTTGTAAAAGGAAAAGTATCCCGCTCAGGGACGGTTCTGTTTTGTAGTCCTCCTCAGAAATGGGGACGTCCAATACTTTTACTTCAAATCATTGTTAGGTTCCGAAGGTGTGCGTAGTTTTCAGCACTAAAAAGGTACGGTATTGTGAAGTCGGAGAATCCTACAGATGGGCTAGGATTGAGGCAGCAGTCTGGTGACCGAAAAGTGCGGAACACGAGCTGCCGAGCCCAATTATATGAAAGCACAAGCCACGACTCGGGAAGCAGTAACGACGAAGATGGGGAAAATACGAATCTACGAAGGGACGGAAGTATGAAAATTTTCAGACTCATCTTGGGTCAACACGTTCGTGTAGGCTGTACTATCATCGAGAACGTTGAGACACAAAGGCGTGGGGGCCGGAGAGATGTACTTGCTGGCTTTGAAAGAATCTCTAGTTGGTTCGAACGAATATACTGTAGTCGGAAATTTCAGCGGAATAAAACTAAAGCCAGCACTAGCAACAGCAACATGGGTTAGGGTCACTTTTGACACCTTCGGCGGAGACATACAGTAGGTGATCTCGCAGGCCTGATGTACTCCTACATACCGATTTGAAGAATATTACGAGCTATAAACAAACGTCCTTGTCCTCTACCTGGTTTCCTCTATAAAGTCCCCAATGTTCTCTTCCAAACGACCAATCTCCGAGTGTTTGCTGTACGTGTACGACGTGTCCTTATGGTTGTTCACTCCACGCCCATTTTCTCCCGGCAGCCCCTCTGAATCTGACAGAATCACCCAGGGCTTGTGTCCTTACGGAGTCTACATCTCAGCTGTTGCCATTCAGTACCATCCAACCAAAGGATGTGGCAATGTCGTGTACTGAACTACAAAGGACGTCGTTCTATAGCTCACCCTTCCTGATCGTACGAAGGGCAATGTCTCTCACGTCCAAGTGGTTCCCGATTCAAGCAACAACAAGCCATGTTAGTTGTGAGCATGCAAGAATTTCAGAACCATTTATCGTATGTGCCATATCCATAGACCACGAGTCGCTTATAATGAATCGTCAGGATACCCACGGTGCCGAAATTGTACATTTTCCTTCTGGTCGAGGCGCGGCATACTGGAAAGTTGGCGCATATGTCTTGGAACCAAGATCTCTGAGACTCTGGTCATCTATTGATCTGTTCAAGTGGACGCTAGATGCAGCTCTGTTGCCGCAGAGAAAGGGGGCATAGGTTCAGCCACGTGTCTGGACGGGCAAGCTGGGAATCCTGCAGGAAGCCTTTTGTTCCCCCACTATCTGCCAAAGATCACTTTTTAAATCCGAGCTATTGATGATGAGGACACGGGGAAATCATCCAGTCGCATACTGGCGAGGGGAATATGGCCCTGACTATTACTCCAAGTACGAGCGTTTGTTTCAGTCACGGTGGAACTGCTTTCCTATTCGTACTTCGCGCCTCCACGAGTCTGATCATCTGATAGCTGCTGTTGTGCCGAAAGGGCGGCATGACGAGCTGCGGACGAAATAGCTTGGAGCAGTGTATGCTGGGTAACGTAACGATTGGGAGGCACAAACGTCGAGAAGATCGGCATGGGCACGAGGGTCCGTCATCCGGTCACCATCTAAAAGGGGCAAACCTGATTTCCAAAATAGCTTCACGCTACACCATATATTACTGCCCTTTTTTTAGACACCGAATCTCTGAGACCGTGGCCCAGATACAACATCTCACTCTCTGGATCCCAACTGAACTACAGAGCAAAATTGGAGAAAAAAGGGGTCATGAAGGCCGTCTGTCTAGATCTCCAAAGGATGTAAAGCAGGAACGAGAAATAACTTGAAACTATTGGGCCGCGGACTAACAGGAGCCGGAGCCATCCTGAAGTCTGGTCTGTGGTGGGGCTGATCGGACTCTTTCTTCCTTCTGTCCTTGATCTTGTGCTAGGTGACTGATCTCGCTTACCCTCGGCAGCTCTGTGTCTGGGCCTCAATTCTCGGTGCTTGTAACTGGAGCAGGGTTCGTCCTTGGACTAGTACATACTGACTCTCAACACCGACATTGGCCAGACCATCTAGATCTAATAGAGGCTGGGCCAATGATTCACGCCCAAGTTCTTGTCACAAGTGATTATCATTTGACCACTTCCTATTCTCAGCGTCGAGATGTCTCGTTTTGTGTCACCCCACGTCCGCGGTGTGCATAAAAATAGTCCGCGTGTGATAGTGGTTGATGATAGCCGTAGTTCTGGTACCCAACTTGCCATGGAGTAGGTACAAGATCTGGGGGTCCATTCCTGCAAGCTTTCTCTTCGAATGGTGTGCCTCTTTGTTTTCCTGGTTTGTATTGGAGAGGGTCTCAAGTGACCTCGATGCCGCAGTGCCGAAGTCGTCCTTCTAAGAGCTTTGATAGTGCACACGAGCACAAATATAGACTGCGAAGGAGGATTTGCATCACAAAACACATAACTCCCATACATATATTTCCCTCTATTCTTGAGCTTTAGCTGGTGGTTCTGGTTCTGCGACCCAGCTGCTTTTTCCACCATGGCTACAGAGGGCCCTTCCCATGAGCTACTGGTCACCGACAGCATCGACAAGAATACGGATGATGGAGTTACATCTCATGCTTCCCTTGTCACTCCATCGAGTCATGCCGAACCGATTGTGACCCGGAGGGAGCTGTGGAGTTACTATTGTGCGCAACATGGACAATCTGCCGCGCTGTGATTCTAACTGCTCATCCTCAGTGTATTATAACGGCAATACTGTGCGTCCTGTCTTCGTTTTTCCTGTCCGGATACAAATCGCTGAGAACCCACAACATCAAGGGAGTTCCTATATGTAAGACTTGCATAGTATTCTAAGCAGATCGAGGGATCTCAATTTATCAAAGATTCCACTTTGACTATGTTCCAGGGCTTCGCCACAGCTGCAGGATATGATCCTGTTCGTGGACCCGCTTCATCTTGCCTCGGCTCTCATGCATCGGGCAAGTGCGTCGTGCCCTTTGGAGGTGGGACAAGGGCTGTCAGTTCTGTCGTCCTGCTAGCCAATGGGATAGGTATTGCAGTATGTCACAGTCTCTGAGCGCTTCATTGGCCACTTCTTATGGTCACACGACCACCTTTCTCAGATGATGACAGTAATTCTCATGGTGATTGGCCCTGCATCTGACTATGGGTCGTTTGGTCGGTTGCCACTCCTTGTGGCCTCCGTGATATATTGGGGTTCCATGTTTTCGACCATGAGTCTAACGTGTAGGTCATCGCGTCTAGCTTCGTACGTCATTTGAAAACTGAATGGCTCGAAATAGCTTCAAGTCGATGGGGTGTTGCCATGGGATTGTTTATAGTTGGTTTTATTTCTTGGAGCATCGCGACCGCGTTCTATGCGGGTATTTTCCTGCGACTAGCGCGCAGCACGCCGCACTCGCGTGAACTCAGAGAGCGATATGAGCGAGGCGAGATATCCGCAGTCGTATATTTTCAACAAGTTGGCCTTGAAAAGAGTAAGATCAGCACTATGAGTATGGTGGGTACCTCAACCTATTAACGTGTCAACCCTCACTGGGTGATGACATGTCTTGGTAGGCGTCTGGCGGCATCGGCACTCTCATAGTGCCATCTATAAACCTCGCTATCCTGACTACCCTTCACGGCAATGCCAGGGTCAACAACTATGTTATCGTGTTGTGAGTGTCCATGACACCGAATACATTGACTCATCATTCATTTTGTTTTGAAGCTCGACCGCGTATGGGGTACTGGCTGGTATCTGGTGGTGTGCGTCGTGATTTCTTTTACTCTTTTTGTTCTGATGATTCTGACTTCACAATGAATTGGACAGTTATACTCCAGCAACCGCGGCCAGGTCCCAAATTACCGAAGGGAGAATCCTATCTCACAATTGGATGGAAACAGGTCCGCGGTCGCACCTCTTGCCTCCTCTCTCTCTTACACTCAAATAGATCTGGATCTCCTTGAAGCAGTACAAGAAATTACCAAACACGTTCATATACTTGATCGCGTACTTCCTCTCGCAGATGTATGTGCCATTACTCTCCCACTATGGCACAGCAACAGACATGTTCGGGGATTCTTTCCAGAGCATCAACACAGCCCACACCCTAGTAAAACTTTGTCAGAATCTCAGATTCAAGTTCTCTTTCAAACAGAATGCATATTTCGACCTCACTCTGGGAGGCGTTTCAACCATTGGCCTAGTCTCGTATTGGTATATACAACGCCACTGGAAGATAGACGCAAAGAAGATGGCAAGACCGCTACCTCTTATTCTTTTAAGTATATTTGATCACTGATATGGAGGGTTAGTTGCTCGCGACAAACATCATGGCGATCGTGCTCCCTCTCTGGGGAATGATTGGTATCTGGACAGACAAGTTTGGGTCAGTTTTTCATCCACTCATCTCTGGCTCGGGACATAACCGATGTTCACAGGTTTCACAATATTTGGGAGTTTTGGGCTTACAATGTGGCGTTTGGGTTCTTTCAAGCACCGTACTATTCATTCACGCAAACTGTGATGGCAGAGTTGTCGCCACCTGGGTTCGACTTTATGGTGCGTGCAGCTAACAAAATTGCACACGACCCTCGCTGATTTTGCGGGAGTGCAGTTCTTCAGTCTATTTGGACTGACAAATCGTGCGTCATCGATCGTCGGGCCATATGTGATCCAAGCGATCATTAACAAGACGGGCAACACGTGGGATGGGTTCCCATTCCTGTTTGGGATGAGCCTCGTGTCGAGTCTGATCATCTGGTTTTGCGTGGACATTCCCAAGGGCCGACAGGATGGGGAGCGTTGGGCGGCGGAGCAGCGTAACACAGCGTACGCTATGTATTCGGACAGAAGCCACGACCACGAGATCTCTGAGAAGGGGAGGGAAGAGTAGGGCCGGTCAAAGGATGCGAGAATGGTGAGCATTCGGACTTTCGGACTCGTAAATAATGTCCAGTACGTACAAGCGTCCCGCGGGTGGTATGTAAGGGAACTTCGCTAGTACTTGAATTATGCATTCACGCTTTGTCCTACACCCCAATGACGGCATCACTGGTGAATTTCACATTGTGCTCGATACTGACCGAGTTCTTTTCCGGCCAGTAAATTCTGCGGCGTGTGTGTTATCAGCATCATACCCCACCCATCGTGCAACCGTCGCCCGAGCGTTCATGTCGTACTCGTTCTTGGGTTTTCAATATATGGCCATGGATACCGACCAACGACTCAGGCTAACGAACGATTCGGCCCAAGTCCACAAATATTCGTCGAGCACTGGCGCGACGCCGGAGCAGGGTATCACCGCAGTACGCGCGCGCGCGCTGGTGCTGGGGTTTGACGAGATGACCGGATGGTAATGCGGCGTGTGGGGTGTAATGACTGATGACAGAGAACGTCGGTGGAACAAGTAGATGAGGGGCCTCGAGAAGGGGATCGAAAGCGCATCGTGAAGATTATCGATGTCAGACAGTTGTTGCGGTGTCTCGGTGTCTCATTTTCATAAGTGAAATAACTTGATAAGTGGGATAAGTAATATATATATATGTTTTTATGTCCTCTGTCCAATCAACGATTTTTTGCAACATTTCTTGAGTAGCTTCCGACGTGGGTTATCCCGAACACGAACACATGTCACGAACAAACTCTTCCTACAATCAAGTGCCGCCATTTTGATGAAGGAAACTCAGAGCACCTGACAGACACCCTTGACCTTGTTCTCCTATGAAGTCGGTTTTAGAATGTTCTATCCCTTTGCCCCGGAAACTCATAGCAACTAATATCCATGGACAACTTGTTCCTCAGGCTATCTGTACTCTAGGCCCACCTCAGCTTCTTCCGGAATCCTTTCTTAACTAGATAATGTCATCGCTTTTATCTCTGTGACTAATCAGAGAAATTTAGATTCGCACACTGCAATGTACGGAAGTAGGGTCCTACGGGACTGGGGAAGCGTCATCAACGGAGCATAGATCTCAGCCACCTCCATTCAGTCTAGTCTTGGTGGCAATGTCATGCACTGAAATTCAAAGGACGGCAATAGGGAGGTCATCCTTCCTAATAACATAAAGGGGCAAACCCTTGTCTAAATTGTTCCGGATTCAAGATATAACAGGCTGATTATGATCCTGTGGGAGTTATAGAACCACTTATCGTACGTGTCACATTCATAGACTGCGAGTCGTCTCTAATGTGTAGTCGGGGTACTACAATGCTGAAATTATGATTTTCTTTCCGATGAGGGCGTGGCAAACTGAAAACTTGGCGCATTTGTAATGTGCAGGCACCGAGATCCCTGCCACTCTGGCATCTTGGCACCCATGGGCGTGCCCACTGTGCGGCAAGATGCAGCATGGTCGAGCCGAGTGAAATGGGCATATGCTAAGCCACCTGTGGAGTTGACTATTCCTACACCCTTATTTTTTGGACTCTATCTCTCTGAGACCAACGTGATCTAAATCCAACATCCCATTTTAGCCTCGCTCTGGATAACAATAACAATCGAACCTTCAAGCAGTACGGGGGTCCTCGAAGGCAGTTCTCGCCTCCCATTGCGGTATAAGGGACAAGAGGAATTTGTCTGGGTAGCGGACTAACCACAAGGCGTTGTGAAATCTGAGGTGCGGCTAGTCAGATCCTTCTTTTCCTCGGTCTTCATTCTTGTACCGGCTCATCTCACCAACCTCGGTAGTTCGGCATTTGTAACTCGACCCCTCATTTGCGGGGCAGTGCTCATCACTTGGCAGGGCCTCGTTCTCGTACCCATCATGACGTTCTCAATATCTATATTGAGAAACCTATTAGAAATCAAGCCCACGGTTCACACGTAGGGCTTCGTCATGGTGAATATCAGCTAGGCGTCTTTTACTCGGAACATCTCTCGTTCTCAGTGTCAAGACGTCACCGTTTTTTGTCGCTCCACGTCCGCGGTGTTCTTAGAAAGTATCCCACGTGCGCTAGTGGTTGAGGATGGCCGTAGCTCTTGCTACCTTTCCATGGGAGAGGCAAAGACCTCGGGGATTGAGCCTTGAAGGCTTACGTTTCGAGTGAGCTACTCATTTTTTCTTTGTTTCGGAAAGCAGGTCTCAAACGACATCGATGCTTCCGATGCTGAAATATTCCCTCCGAGAAGCTCCGCGGTGCACCAACTTTAGAACCGTTGAGGGATTATATATATTATGAAGCCCGCAACTCTCGCACTCATACTGTCTTCTAGTACCATTGAACGTCTTCTGCTGGTTTTGGTCCCGCAACCCTGCCACGTTACTACCATGGCCACGGATAACCCTACTCAGGAACTGCAAGTTCTCGATCTCGAGAAGAAGACCGACGATACCGTCAGCATTTCACTTGTCACTCCATCGAGCCATGGTGAACCGATCGTGACCCGGAAGGAGCTGTGGAGCTATTATTGTAAGCTGTATAGACATTCCATCTCACGGTAACTCTAATAGTCCATTCTCAGTGTATTTTAACGGCAATACCGTACGTCCCATCTCTTACTCTTTCTGTTTAGATGGAATCATTGAGAGTTCGTCTATGTTATCTAGGGAGATGGCTTATGTGAGTACATAGCACCCTCGTCTGGATTGACGGAGTGATCACGATGTACCGAAGTTGCCACTTTGACTCTGCTTCAGGGTTTCGCCACGGCTGCAGGATATGATCCTGTCCGTGGACCCGGTTCATCATGTTTGGACTCTCATGCATCTGGCAAGTGCGTTGTACCCTGGGGAGGTGGAACCAAGTCTGTCAGTTCTGTTGTCCTGCTCGCCAATGGGACAAGTTTTGCAGTACGTCGCATTCTCTAAGCACTTTCTTGGCCACTTATAGCTCATGGTCGTGCTATTCAGATGATGATGGTCATCCTTACAGCGTTCGGCTCAGCAGCTGACTATGGGTCGTTCAGTCGGTGGCCACTTCTTGTGTCCTCTCTGATATATTGGGGTTCCATGTTTTCGACCATGAGTCTGACTTGTAGGTCACCACGTCTGTCTAGACTGCGCGTGTTCTTTGGATACTGAATGCATCGGACATAGCTCCAAGTCGTTGGGGTGCTGCCATGGGGATATCTATAGTTGTTTTCACTGCTTGTGGCCTCTCGACCGCATTCTATGCAGCGAATTTCCCTCGACTGGCACGCAACACACCGCGCTCACGTAAACTCAAAGAGAGGTATGAACGAGGCGAGATATCTGCAGATGTATATATGCAGAAAATAGCTCTCGAGAAGAGTAAGATCAGTACTATGAGTTGGGTGCGTAGGGGGACTTGTTAACCATCTCGGGTTGATGACATGTTTTAACAGGCGACTTGTGGCGTCGGCGCCGTCATAATGCCATCTCTTAACCTCATTCTCCTGATTAAGCTTCAAGGCAATGCTAGAGTCAACAACTATGTTATCGTGCTGTGCGTTTCGATGGCAGTGATTATCATTTTTCTAAAATCAACCTCGATCATTTTGTTTTGAAGCTCGGCTGCATATGCGGTACTGGTTGGTATCTGGTGGTGTGGGTCATGGTTTCTTCACTCTGGTCTGAAGACTCAGAGCTCACAATGAAGTTGGGCAGTTATATTCCAACAACCGCGACCGGGACCGAGATTACCCGAGGGCGAATCTTATTTCACAATTGGATGGAAACAGGTCCACGCCCAGATCTCTTGCCATGTGTCTCTCTTACTCTTGAATAGATCTGGATCGCCTTGAAGCAGTGCAAGAAATTACCAAACACGTTCATATACTTGGGCGCGTATTTCCTTCTCGCAGATGTATGTGACATCACTCTCTTACCACAACATAGCAACACTGAGATGTATTGGGGCTTCCTTCCAGAGCATAAACACAACTTTACTGCTGGTAAAAATTTGCCAGAATCTCAGATTCAACTTCTCTTTCAAACAGAACACCTATTTCGGCATCGTGCAAGGGGGCGTTTCGACTATTGGCCTAATCACGTATTGGCATATACAACGCTCCTGGAAAATAGACGTAAAGAAGATGGCAAGACTGCCACCTCTCGTCATGTGTTAGTTACTGACATAGAGGATCAGTTCGTCGTTACAAACGTTATGGCCGCCCTGCTCCCTCTTTGGGGAATGATTGGTATCTGGACGGACAGAATGGGGTTAGTTTTCTATCTATCTACTCCTCCCGGGGTCAGGATATGACCGGTGTTCCCATCGGCAGATATCGCAATATTTGGGAGTTTTGGGCTTACAACGTGGTGTTTGGAATTTTCCAAGCACCCTACTGGTCATTCTCGCAAACGATAATGGCCGAGCTGTCTCCACCCGGGTTTGATTTTATGGTGCGTGCAGCGTTGCAGCTAACAATACAATGAGCTAATACGTGGGGCACTTGCCAGTTCTTCAGTCTATTTGGATTTATAAATCAGGCGTCGTCGATCGTCGGGCCAAATGTGATCCAGGCGATCATCAACAAGACGGGAAACACGTGGGATGGGTTCGCGTTTCTGTCTGCGATAAGTCTCGTGTCGAGTCTGGTCATCTGGTTTGGGGTGGACATTCCCAAGGGCCGACGGGATGCGGAACGCTGGGCGGCGGAGCAACGTGACAAGTACGCTAAGTATTCTGACAGAAATCACGAGGTCTCTGAGGAGAAAGGGAGGGATTCGTAGGGGCTACTCAATAGACAACAGGAATGGAAAACCGTTCGTTCTCGTGGACGAGATGCGTTATTCTTCATGTTCAGCACAGTACCTACTGGGGGCGTATATGCACAAGTCACTACATTGATATTTGTATGCTACTTGAACAGTTGTGCATATGCGCAAATCTCTATATAAGCTATAAACTTATCAGCTAGGTATGCCGGCAAAAAAGTGCTCTAACTCATAACCCATCTTGTGTGCCAGTGCTTTGAGATCCGCGCACTGCCGCTTTGCATTTTCACGGCTTCAATCCCATTCCTTCTCGTAAACGAGACTGCACTTATTTTTCAATACGTAGGATCTAAAGGGTACAGTATATGGGCACATGTCATGGTATCACTTGAAAAAACTATGCGGTATACAAATACACGATACACGATAAGCCATAAGGTCATGACGTAAGCCAAGATAAATATGATATCACAGCAACAACCAGAAACCTGGAAAGAAACGTGAAAAGAAAGGTCGAGCGACAAACACCTGTGCTGTGCAAACGCGACCTAAACTCACGCCTCACGCGAAAGCGACCCTTCGCCGCTTCCGCACCTTGCCCTCACCATCCGTCATCATCTTCTCGTCTCCCGTCTCCGCACCCGCACCACCGCCACGCACGCGGGAGCGGCTTCGCGACCGCACAATGATCTCCACAGAGTCCATCTTCGACACCGAGGGAGGTTTGCGCCCGCGCGGCGCGGGCGACGAGGGCGGTGACGCCGCCTTGCCAGGAGATGACGCTGCGCTCCGTGGCTTGACGGACGAGCGCCGCCTGCGCCGAGTGGTGGGAGCAGTGACTGCAGCGGGTGCGCTTGCACTACCCGCCTTGCTGCTCCCGCCATCGCTCTCCGGCTCGGCTGGTACCTGCACGCGCACCCGCGACCGCGCAGGTGTCGATGTCGCG
>QLOT01009824.1:0-24978 GCA_003313875.1 Russula aff. compacta | reverse complement strand
TAGCGGTCCAAGGTCCCCTGGCTGTCAGGCAGGTCATCACTGAGCGGCCCAGACAGGGTCACGTGCCTATGAGCGTTTGGCCACGGATGTACAGCCTACGCTACGTCCTCGCGCGGACGATCCAGCATGTCTCTAGTGCGACGAGGGGCTGGATCTGCGTCAGCAGGGTGTCTTCGTTGGACTGGCTTGTCGCGGAGGGCCCAGGTGGGGCGTCAGCGTCGATCGGGAAAGGAAGAATGCAGGGGCAGTGGAAGTGCTTGTGGGAAGGCCGGGTCGTTGGGTAGAGCGTACCATCCATCCCAGTCCCAGATATGCCCGCACGTGGGTCGAAAAGTACATCACCAATACATGAACATGGTAGGACAACGCACCTTCATTCCATCAAAGACATTGGAACGATAGTGGGAGCACGAGCTTGCAGGATCAATGTTGAGTGGCGTCGATAAGCTAGTGGCCGCGAGGACAGGATAGTCGTATAGATAACAAGGGAGGTAAAAGATGACATTTTGGGGGCGTGAGCGAGAAATGGGAGAAATGGGAAGGTACCCCTTGGAGAGGTCCCGCGGTCGCCAGCGCCGATACGAAAAAACGACTGGGCATGTTGTATACGGCGGTCCACAAACATTGAGCGGAGTTGGACGAGGGACAGGAGCACACGAAAAAGAGGAGAGAAGAAATGAAAGGACACACTGATATTGACGGCGGCTGATCCTACTAACGCCTAGTATTGTCCTTGCGAGAGGACGTCCCTAATATACATGGGTTTCATGGTGGTGAAAATGGTGGAGGCTCTCGGTATTTGAGTAAGTGCTGTTGTTTGAACTGGCAAGGTGGTCAGTTAACGCATTGCGAGGAAGGCCGGGTGTACAAGGCCGGTGCACTGGCGCCATGTGACTGTATTCAGTGTTGATCGTTGTTAGTGCGAGTATAGGAAAAGGGCAGCAAAAATAAGATACTAAGAGAAAGAAAGAGGCTTGGGGAGCGGGAGGTGATGCGATTAGCTGGTGGTAAGTTTCTTGTACCGGTGGTCGAGAGGCGAGAGGCGAGCGCTTTGTTTCGCACGCCACGTTACATTTCGCGCGGTCCTTATTGCTTGAGTGCTTGAGATGACTGTCATGCCGTACCACATATCACGCAAAGAGACTAAATCATAGCGACGCGAAGAAGGTTATATAGCTGTATCTCAATGGTCAACATCGAATGTAAACGAGAAATGTCTATGGTACGTAGAAAACACCGAACATAGACATAGATAGAATGTAAAGCTGGGTGCGCCTGTCAAACCAACATCCGACGCCTTTCTGCATTTACCACCATATGAGTCCATCCGGACTGTGAACAGGTGTAGGGAAACCGGAGAGGATCGAAAACCGGGGCTTCGCACCCGGACGACCCATTTCTCCCACCACAGTGGCCCTTCCTGTGCATCCACATTTAGGCCCAGGGGGGATACTGTACACGAGGCCGCCCTCCCGCAGAGCATTTGTACAACGACATCCTTCTGCTTGCACAGATGAGGATGCCAAGGACCCCGCGTAGGGCACAGGCTACAGCGGATGCATGTGAGCAGCGGGCGAGTTGGGCGAACGAGCGCCACGCGGCGGGGGCGGGGTGCGAGATCGACAAGGACGAGAGCACCGATGCGTGGGGTCACGCCTCAGCTGTGTCTCAATAGTCGACAACGAGTTTAGAGGAGAATCGCCAACGGTAACTAGAGTGTAATGTGGAGCGCACTCTGTTGTTAACGTGTTGATATTCGACGCCCTGCCTCATTTACTACCAATCGAATCCATCCAGACTGTAGACAGCCTCAGGGTAACGGTGAGGACCGAAAACTGGGGCTTCACACGGGGGTGTTCCATTTCTCGCACTCCGGTGTCTCTTCTTGGCCCAGGGGACATACGCGAGGCTGTTCTCCCGTAGCATCGTTTGTACAACGATATTCTCCCGCTTGCGGAGATGAGGATGCCAAAGACCTCGTGTAGAGTGCCGGCTACAGCGCCAAATGCACGTGGGTAGCAGGCAACTTGGGCGAACAAGCGCCGAGGCGTGGGCGTGGACCATGCCTCAACTGCCTCGTAAGGATGGAGACATCCAGCGGCGATGTAAATTTGCCGAGCGCAGTGGATGCAGAGTGACGGGAAATGCACTGTAAAAAGCAGAGTTGGATGAGCTTGGCTGTGGTGCAGAACCAAGCGAGGGACGTACTGCAGGCCGACCTGGAGCTCACCATGGCCAGTACCGCCTGCCCACGCCCGCGCGCCCGGTCGCTCACTACGAGCAGGAAGGTGCCACATTCATAGGCGGCACTGCTGTATGGACTTTTCAGGAAGAGGATGAGGTAAAGCGTCCCATGGCGGGGCGTCGAGCCACCAAAGCGTAGGTCGTATGGGGATGAGCTTCCGGGTCTGGCGAGTTGATTGTTTGTAAAGGCTGTCTCGCTGCTGTATGCGAGAGGAATACATCGCGCCTCGAGCACGAAAAAATGTTGATCAAGTTCAGGAGGGATCCCGGGCATCAGAGAATAAAATACAGAGCATTTCGACATTACCAAACGGAGATTGTATCCGCAGAGAGCAAGTGGAGAGTCAAGGTCAAGCTAGTCAAGGTTCATTTGTTCCACTCAACATCGACAGGATGATTCGAGTTCTGACGCGCAGTGATGAATCCTTGCATGTCTTTCTGTATAGACCCAGATGGCGAAGGACCTCGGAAGACAAGGCTACGCAGAGATGGAAACACCTCTGTGGCACTTTCCCGTGTGAGCTCTTGCAGTGCCCGTGCAACGAGTGGCCTCAGTTCTCCATATATACATAAACGTTGCATGGCGGGAAAGGGGTGAAAAAGTTCGAGCCACTGCGCAGGATCGATGCCACTCCTCTGCCATGCTTTTCCATGCGTATGCTCGCGGATGTCGAGCTGTTCCACATGAGAGAGAAGTGATAGCTGCCTGCATAACTGTGCAATTGACGAGGCCTGCCAGTCTAGCTCCCCGCAAATAACCTCTAACGCTACGGTGCGAGTGGGAGGTTCAAGAAGAATCTCGGCAGCAGAAGAGGAAAAGGTGATCTTAGCCGGATTGAGCGACCTGATTCTTTCTGTGCGAACGATGAACTTGTGGAGTTGTGAAATATTGAACATAAGGTCCATGAAGAGTTGTATTCTGAGCCAGGCGAGTTTGGGGGTATCGATTTGGGCAACGAGGTCTTCCATGTATTCACTAACCCCACGGAATTCAAAGAAGGTTAGTGCGGGGAGAACGGCGCGGGGAAGTGGAGGGGGGCCTATTCGATCAGGGCGAGACCGAGGGGACTTAAATCCAATGTAAAGCCGCTCGAGACTGGGCAACGAGGCCAGACAAGTGGTCATTGCCTCGGGTGAAATGTATCCGGCGATCGGGATATTCAAAAGAAAAAGGTGGGACAGGTAACTGCAAGACAAAGCAAGTTTGGGGAATACGGGAAATGCGACATTCCATAAGGAGAAGGATTGAAGCTGTGGCGCAGACCCTCCCAAGAATTCCTCGTGAAGCACTGGCGCTATCTTATCGGTGGATGTAAGATGAAGAAATGTCAGAACTGGGAATGGCTTCCATGTAACGGTGGAGAATGCATCCAACGAAAAACGTTCAATGTGAATCCGGATTACACGATCATGGTGCTCGAGTGCCGCAGTGATATTTTCTTGACCCTCATCATCTAATTCCTGGAGATGACAGGATATGGTGATGGGGAATGGTGGCCAGATATTCAGTGACGTCCTCGTAGGCGTTCTATCAGTGCATTCAAGTTGCAGACCCAGAAAATGTGGTGATGCAAAGACGATATGTCGCCATCTTTGACATACGTGTGTCAACGTTTTCCACCACCAAGGTGGGTAATCGATTTCCATTCGACAGAAATAAAATACCTCCAAGAGGGCATCGTCTGGAAGTACGTCAATAGTCGCCCGGGCTATATTTGATCAGCCACAGGTCATCACGGACATTGGTACAAGACCCACCTCGCCGTTGTCCTTCAACCGACTCCTTGCGATCTGTGGAACGCTGTCCTCTCATTGAGCCATCCAGAAGGCCATCCGGCGAAACTAATGACAATAGGGTACGAGGAGATGAAGATTGAGTGGTACCAATCGATTCCGGGGCCATCGGACTTTCCTGAATATGCTGGTAAGAGTTCATTATTGGAAGGTGAAGCTGTGACGGAAGCTCCGAGTTGCGCACATGTTATGAAATGTGACTAGTGACACAGTGGTATGTAATAACGGCTAAATGGAGTTGCCCAATTCCCTAATTTGATGAAAAATCCGTGCGAGTGCCATCACTGCAAACGCCTGTAAGCATCGGACGATACCTTGCACGGAATGCCATAAAAATATATAACATACATTGGGCTAGAGTTTAGCTAACGAGAATGGGTACACATTCCTGATCTACTTGAGATTATGTTTATAGGACTGTAGACAGCCACGGTAACGGGAGAGAATTGGAAACCGGGGCTTCGCACGGGGAGGCCATTTCTCGTACTCCAGTGTCCCTTCCTGTACGTCCATAAGCCAGGCGTGGAGGACATACAGTATGTGATGCTGAACTCCCACGCCATGGTTCATACCACGATATCCTTCCGCTTGAGCACATCAAGACACTAAAGGCCTCGTGTACGGTGCCAGCTACAGTGAATGCGTGTGGGTAGCGGCCGAGTTGGGTGATCACTGCCGAGGGTGGGGTACGAGATGGACGATGACGAGAACACCAAGGCATGGGCCCCGCCTCAGCTGGCTTGGAAAGATATTAACGGCCAGCGAAGATGACATCGTGTCGAGCGCGGTGGACGCAGAGGGAGGGGGAACGCATTGTAAGAAAAGGGGTTGAATGAGCGCAGCTGAGATGCAGAACCATGCGAGAGACGTGCTGCAGGTTGATAGCTCGCCAGGCCCAGTACCACCTGGCCACAGCCGCGGCCTCTGGTCGCTTGTTACGAGCAGGGAGGTACCACCATTTTAAACTGCGCCACTGGGGTATAGACCTCTTAGGAAGACGATGACATAAAGCATCACATGGCGGAACGTCGAGACGTCAAGCGTAGGTCATGTGTGGATGAGCATCCGAGCTCGGCAAGTCGGGTGAATGATTTAGAGGCTGGTTCGCTATGCAAGAGTGACAAAATGCGCCCCGAGTGGGACAAAAAGCTTGGCCAGGGTTCAGGAGGAGGCCCATGCATCAGAGAATAAAATACGAGAAGTGTCGAAAATCACCAGACCCAGACGGTATTCGTATTCGCAAAGAGTAAGTGGGTATGCCAAATGCTCACAATGATAAGTGAGTGGAGAGTCAAAACTTATCCGATTCCCATTCATTCAACTTGATGTCAACTAGCTGATTTTGTTGAGCCGGATCAGGGCAGGGCCCATAACCTGTTGAAGCACAGCGAGGTTTAAAGATAAGATAACACTATCTATTTAGCGTTATCTTATCTTTAAACCTCGCTGTGCTTCAACAGGTTATGGGCCCCGCACCCCAGCCCTAAATCCAAAGAAGAAGATCTCACACAAGTGTTGAGCCGGATCAGGGCTTGAGGCGGACCGGTGCCAACCAGGTTGGCGTCGGTATGCCCAATTTGGCGTTGGAGTGCGTATCCATGCGTCTGACCGATTTAGGCAATCGGCCTCGATCGCCTCGCTTAGTGTGATCGGACTCCATGATCAATCTTATGAATTGCTACGATACGTGTAATATAGATTAATGATTAGAGACATCTCATATACGATAATGCTCCCTACTATGCTGGGCCTTATGCCCTATATTGCACGCTCCTTACCCTAGTTTTACTGTACTTAAGGACGCTTCTTACGATAGTAAGACTTCAGATTGTGTCCCCACATCTGAAGTGAGTATTTCTTATTGTATTCCTACCTACAGATACTAATGCGCGTGTACTAGCGCTATCTATTTAGGTAAATACATAATCTCAGATTGTGTCCCCACATCTGAACGCTATCTATTTAGCGTCATCTTATCTTAGAATCTCGCTGCACTTCATCAGGTTATGGGCCCTGCACCCCAGCCCTAAATCCAAAGAAGAAGATCTAACACAAGTTCCCTTGACCAATTAAATCACGCAGATAAACTACTCCAACAAGGCGAGCCTCTGTTCCACTTGCATCCGAAAACCTCACTTCCGTGGCCCGCTGGAGCCACCGGATTGGCGTAGACTGGACCCCTCACAGGGTTTCCCATGAGCGGTGCGAGGGAGTGCGGCGGCGCTGAAACACTCACGAGTATTCTCTCGGCCTGCGCACAAATACATCTACGATACATCTAATATAGCCTGGGGAAACGGACGTGCGCCAAGCACGGACGAGCTGGATGCGGCCTTACTGCCATGATAGGAAACCGGGTGGGAGGCCCCAGGGACTATTTGCCCACTGAACAGTTGGCTGTCGACTCCCTCGTGGGGCGCAGTTCTTGGGTCTAGAACAAGGCCAGGGGTAGTCATTCCCTTGAGCACTTGGGCTCGTCACAACTGCGGTGCGCTAGCTAGTTTAGGGATAGTCCACAATATCATCACGCACGCGGCCTGGGGGACTGGATCTATCAGATTCAGGGAGTACAGTTGATACGCCAGGGGTTCGGCTAGATCTTCGATCCTGGGTCTGACTGCTCCTCTACCCAGATCTAGAAATCGTCACATAGATCCGAAGCGATCTAATAGATAACACAATGACACCCTCAATCTCATTCCCCCCTGCAGCTACGATGGAGATCCTTAATGGATCTAACTGGGCCATCTGGTCCTTGCGTATGATAGCACTGCTCTGGATGAATGGCCTCCAGGATCACCTCACAGTATCTACTGCACCTGCTGATGCCGCCAAAGCAGCCGCTTGGCATGCTACCGGACAAATGCTTATCAGAGTATTTGGAATGTATATGCAGAAGGATGTATGGACCTGTGTCTCCGATGATAGCCGCTTCCCTACTTGCAAGATCAAGTGGGATGAACTCAAGTGGATCTACGGAGGCGTCGGATCTATGTCCACGTTCAATACATGGGTCGCCCTAACAGGCACCGTGCTAGACGAAGGCGCGCCCTTACTCCCCCAGCTGCAGAAGCTTAACGACGCCCGCGTTACCCTCCAGAACAATAATATGCAAATTATTGATCTACAAATCAGTTTCATACTGATCAAGGCGTTACCCGATTCATACTCGGCCATTGCCTCGACTATCTTGGCGACCGGTGCTCCGACGGATCTTTCCCCACAGACCATCCAGGAATGACTTCTCAATGAGGAAGGTTGTTGGTCCGGGCCTTCCGCGTCCCTCAATAAAGTCATTTCTTCAGGCAAAAACAAGAGCGATAAGCCCAAATATAAATGCTTTTATTGTCAGAAAGCTGGGCACAAAGCTAATGAATGCCAAAAGAAGAAGAAAGATGTGGAAGCAAAGGAGAAAGCGGAGAAAGCACAGACTACTAGTAAAGCAGTCAACACGCACATAGTCCCGAGTACCGCTACCATTACCGAAGTGTTGGATCAGGATAGCGATAATGAAATACGGGTTTCCCTTTACGCAGCGGCGCGGTCCCAGTGGATGGTGGACTCCAGAGCCACACATCACATCAGTCCTTATCGTCTGGACTTCATGCCATGGACCCCAACCAAAGGCAGTGTTAGCCTCGGTGGTTGGGCTGTATTAAAACAGATCAGCTCTGGATCAGTGGTTACTTACCCCACTGGAGGGAACTGGAACGTCCGGCTCACCTTACAGGATGTTATGCATGTCCCGGATGCAGAATCGTGTTATTTCTCAGTAAGCATGGTCCTCCGGAAGGGTGGCAAAGTCATCTTTGAGGGGACCGGATTTGATATTTTCATCCACAGACAGAAGGTCATGCGGGGCTACCTCGAGCACAACCTGTTCTGGTTTGATGTCTCCAAGCCTGCCCTGCACGCGCTCACTGGTGCATCCATACCCTTGGAGATCTGGCATCAGCACATGGGGCATATGTCTCACAATGCCCTTGCGCGGCATCATGATTCCGTAAAAGGAATATCTATAGACACTTCGACCGATCATGATTGATCACCATGCTCCGGTTGTGAGCTGGGGAAGCAGTCTCGATTACCCTTCTCAGCCTTGGCCAAGCGCTCGGACCAACAGCTACACATTGTACATAGTGATCTAGCCGGACCAATGCAGACAAGATCACTTCAGGGTGCACAGTATATTGCAACATTTATCGATGATTACTCCCAGTTTGGGGTAGTCTATTTCCTCAAATCCAAAGATCAGTGCGGGGCAGTGTTCAAGACTTTCTTGGCTTGGGCTGAGAATCAGACTTCCGAGCGCCTGCTTGCGCTGCACTCTGATTGCGGAGGGGAATACCTATCCAGCGCCCTGCAATCTATCTTGAAAGATAAGGGAATTGAGCATAGATTAACGATGCCAGGATCACCACAACAGAACAGTGTAGCCAAGTGATGGAATCACACTATCTTAGACAAAGTGCGCTCTATGTTACACAGCGCTGGCTTGTCCCTTGGCTTCTGGGAGCTCACAGTGGGTGCTGCAGTGCATACATATAATCGCACTCCCACACGCATTCTTGGGTGGTGGACCCCACACGAGCTATGGAGTGCCAGACATGTTCCAGACATCTCCTACTTTCGCGTCTTCAGATGTAAGGCATATGTGCATGTGCCTGAGGACAAGCGTCAGAAGCTCGATCCCCAGTTGATCAAGATGACACTTGTTGGGTATGCGCCGGGTTCAAAGGGTTACCGGCTATGGAATTCAGATACCCGGGCAATCGTCTTGTCTTGCGATGTGACATTTGACAAGAGCTCCTTTCCAGCAAAGGTGAGCAGCGTGCCGCACGCTCCACCTCTGCAACCCTTGGTCCTTGATGGACTGGTCACAGTCCCTATCCCCTCGCGTGAACCAGATGGTCCTGCCCCTTCTCGGGGCAGTCCAACACCTTCGTGCGTCAGCCCTGAACCACCGCGCACACCCCTGAATCCCTTCGTTCCACTAACTCACGATAGCACAGTCTTCCACACTCCTCCTTCCCATCCACCAGCATCCTCGCCCCCTGCCTGCCCCTGCGCCACGCATGTCCGGAGAGATCCTCTGATGTGTCTGCACTCCTCACTGCCGGGTCCCTCATTCGGGCCCCCAGCAGGACCTCCTCCGGTTGAGGAGGGTCATCGCCTCCGGGATAATCTGCTGAAGAATCCTAAGTACTTTGGGCCAGATAACGCGGAACATAATCCCGCGACTGGGTGACTTGGGCACTTGGCACTCTTGGCAGCTGCTGAATATCAAGATCCACTCACTTACAAGGAAGCAATGCGATCGGACTTAGCCGATGAATGGCAGCGTGCATGTCAATATGAAATGGACGTGCTTGCCAAAAATGGAATGTGGAAGCTCGTCGACTTGCCACCGGGCTGCAAGGCCATCAAGTCTAAATGGGTATTTAAGTGCAAAGCAGATGGACGCTTTTGCACTTGGTTGGTAGCAAAAGGGTTCACCCAAATACAGGGTATAGACTATGATGAAACTTTCTCTCCAGTTGCCAGATTTGAGTCCTTGTGACTACTACTAGCATTGGCCACGCTAGAGGATGGGGAGATCCACCAGATGGACATCAAGTCGGCATTCCTCAATGGCACACTGGATGAGGAGATCTTTATGGAGCAACCCAAAGGTTTCATCAATCCTGACCACCCTACTAAGGTTTGCCTTCTGATAAAGGCGATCTATGGTCTCAAACAAGCCTTGCGCACATGGAATCTGTTGTTCCATGGAGTTCTCATTGAGCTCAGCTTCATGCGCATGCACTCCAATGCAGGTGTATATGTGTATCTTCGCCAAGAAGGGGAGGGTCTAGTCATTATAATCCTCTATGTCGATGATATCACGTTGCTCAGCGATAAGATCAAGGAGATCACGTGGATCAAATCTGCGCTCACAGACTGGTATGAAATGACTGATCTAGGCAAGATCGACTCTTATCTCGGAGTCCGGATCAAGCGCGACAGATCAATCCGGTTACTGGAGCTAGATCAATCTCATTACATCTCGGAGATCCTTGCACGCTTCAGAATGGCAGATGCCAATTCCACGTGTACCCCCCTTCCTGCAGGCGCTGAAGTGCATCTCGTGCAGCATGACAGACAAGCCACTGCCTCAGAGATCAAGTATTTCCAGCAGATCATTGGCAGCCTCCTCTATGTACAGATTGGCACACACCCTGACATCTCTTTTGCAGTCTCGCGCCTCACACAGTATGCTTCAAATCCCTCACCTCACCATCTACGCCTCGCAAAGTATGTCTTATCTTATCTCAGAGGCACTTCTGATCTTAGGCTACACTATGATGGATTGCGTGGAGATGGACTCCATGGCTACTCTGATTCCAGTCTTGGGGATCAGGCCGATGACTATCATTCCACATCTGGCTATGTCTACTTGCTGGCTGGCAGTGCTATTTCATGGACATCGTGCAAGCAGAAGACTGTAGCACAGAGCACAACTCACACTGAGTACATGGCGCTCGCTGATGCAGCAAACCAAGCCATGTGGTACCGAAGCATTCTCTCAGAGTTAGGGTATGCTACCACTGATCCCATTCCCATACATGGTGACAACAAGGGCGCTATTGATCTCGCGCTTAATCCTGTCACTGGTAGACGCTCCAAACACATCGCCATCAAGCATCACACTATCTGCGAGTATGTTGAGAACAAAACCATTGATCTTATCCACACACCCACACTCGACATGCTTGCTGATGGATTCACGAAGCCACATGTGCATGTGAAGCTCTGTGATTTCACTTCTGAACTTGGTCTTATTGATCTGGAGATGTCTTAATCATGGGGAGATGTTGAGCCAGATCAGGGCTTGAGGTGGACCAGTGCCAACCAGGTCGGCGTCGGTATGCCCAATTCGGCGTTGGAGCGCGTTTCCACGCGCCTGACCGATTTAGGCAATCGGCCTTGATCGCCTCACTTAGCGTGATCGGACTCATGATTGAAGTTATGAATTGCTACGATACACATAATATAGATTAATGATCAAAGACATCTCATATACGATAAATGCTCCCTACTACGCTGGGCCTTATGCCCTATATTGCATGCTCCTTACCCTAGTTTTACTGTACTTAAGGACGCTTCTTACGATAGTAGCACTTCAGATTGTGTCCCCACATCTGAAGTGAGTATTCCTTATTGTATTGCTACCTACAGATACTAATGCACATGTACTAGCGCTATCTATTTAGGTAAATACATAATCCTAGATTGTGTCCCCACATCTGAACGCTATTTATTTAGCATTATCTTATCTTTAAACCTCGCTGTGCTTCAACAGATTTGAGTTCTGACGCGCAGTGATGAATCCTTGGATATCTTTCTGTATGGACCCAGATGGTGAGGGACCTTTGAAGGCAAGGCTTCGCAGAGATGGTAACACCTCTGTGGCACTGTCTCCTGTGAGATCTTTCAGTGCCTGCACAACAAGTGGCCTCAATTGATCATATATATGCAGATGCTGCAGGGCAGGAAAGGGGTGAAAAAGATCCAAAATCTGCATGGGGTCCATGCTATTCCCTTGCTGTGTTTGGCCAGGCAGATCCTTGTGGATGTCAAGCTGCTCCACTTGAGAGAGGAGAGGAGATAGCTGGGTGCATACCTGTGCCATTGACAAGGCCTGCCAGTCTGGCTCCCTGCAAATAATCTCCAACTTTACGTCATATCTGAGATTAATCTCAGTAGCAGAAGAGGAAAACTTGATGTCAGTCATATTGAATGGCGTGGACCCTTCTGTGCGAGTAGTGCGAATGATAAACTTGTGGAGTTGGGGAACATTGAACATGAGGTCCATGAAGACTTGTGTTTCGAGCCTGGTGAGTTTGGGGGCATCTATTCGGGCAAGGAGGTCTTCCAAGTATTCGTAGGCACCTTTGAATTCAAAGTGGACAAGTGTGGGAAGAATGGCATGGGTTGGTGGAGGAAGGTGTATTTGGTCAGGGCAAGATCGAGGGGATTCGAATCCAATGGAAAGGTACTTGAGACTGAGTAACGTGGCCAGACAGTTGGCCATCACCTCGGGTGAAATGTATCCGGCGATTGGGATATCCCACAGGAAAAGGCAGGACAAGTCACTGCAAGACAAAGAAAGTTTGGGGAATTCTGGAAATGCAATGTTCCATAAGGAAAGGTCTTGAAGACGTGGGGCAGATCCCCCCAAGAATTCCTTGTGAAGAGCTGGCGCTGTCTTCTCACGTGTGCAAGATTCAAGATAAAGGTCTGTCCGAACCGGGAATGGCTTCTGCATCATAGCAGAGAACCTTTCCAATGGAAAATGGTCAAGGTGAATCTGGATTACATGATCATGTTGCTCGAGTGCTGCAATAATATTATCTTGACCCTCATCTTCCAACTCCCATGGATAGCACATTATGGCAAT
This sequence comes from Russula aff. compacta, assembly GCA_003313875.1. Taxonomy (NCBI): domain Eukaryota; kingdom Fungi; phylum Basidiomycota; class Agaricomycetes; order Russulales; family Russulaceae; genus Russula; species Russula aff. compacta. Next base: position 12,500 of record QLOT01009824.1, on the reverse strand, counting down.
GGGGAACAGTGGCCAGATGTCCAGTGACATCCTCGTGGGTGTTCTATCAGTGCATTCAAGTTGCAGACCCAGAAAGTGAGGTGATACAAGGATGACATGTTGCCATCTTCAACATACAAGTGTCAGCTTTTTCCACCACCACTCAGAGGGGGGAGAGAGCTCCTCTTTATAGAGATGAAATATAGGCAAGAGGACATCATCCAGAAGTATGTCAATAGTCACCTGGTCTACACTTGATCAGTCACCGATCGTCACAGACACTTGGTACAAGACCTACTTTGTCTATGTATCTCAACTGACTTCCTGCAACCTGTGCAATGCTGCCCCATCACTGAGCCATCCAGAAGGAGATTTGGAAGAAGAGAATACCCACGGGTGCGACAAGGCACAGGCTGAATGAAGCACATAGATTCTGGGGCCATTGGACTTTCTTACTATGCTGGTAAGAGCTCATCACTGAGGGTGCGATACTGCTGGGTGAAGCTATACATTGTGCATGTGTTGTAAAGTGTGACCAACAGCAAGCACTGGTGACAGTGATAAAATGACCAATGCAGTTGCAGTTCGTTGTCTCACTCATCTTGTCCGTGTAGAATGCCTGAAATGCATATCTGCAACTGGCCTGGAGTGGTGCTGTGCACCGCGCTCCTGTAAGTTCTGGAACTGGCCATATGAGGAAGTCGACAAGTCATTGTGGAGCGGTGAGTCACTATGGAGTTGTGCTATTATTGTACGATACAAGAGTCATTGTGGAGTGTTCTATTACTGTACTGGATCATGACTCACTAAAGGGTAGTTATTCTTAGGATACCTAGTCATAGTGGAGTAGTGCGCTGGCATAGTTATTCTTAGTACTTGTCTTGTAGTATAAGTAAGGCTCCTTGACGTCCCTGAGATGACAAGTTGAGTCTCCTGTCTCAATTCATACCGTTCCCCTTCCCCTCTCCCTTTCATCCTAAGGAGTGGCTACTGCATTGAAGTGCAGCAAGCGGTAACTCCTACTCTACCAGTCGCCTAAGTCACTGTGAGACTTAGCTCATCTACCTGAAAGAACTACTAGGCAACTATCGACTTGATCTATTGTTGCGGCCAAACCACTGGCGGTGACAATATCACACTCTGACAAAGGCCATCTCTTGTTATAATTAAGACACCAGGAGAATGTTATATAGGGAACCGATCATGAACTACAAGTTACCAGCAAATGTTCATCCATCAAATCTATATTTTCATCAGTTGATGCATCATGGCAAAGATGATGACCACCATATGATGGTGAAGACCCCATGCAGGGTGCCGAGTGCATTGCGCGTATGTGGCTGCCAGTTGGGAGAACGCATCCAGTGGGAGATGATCAAATCCACCCAGATGTAAATAGCCACTGACAAGACCATGATGCTCAGAGGAAATGCCAATAGGTCAAGCATTGGCCATGAAGAACAGAAAAGAGTGAAGCTGCGCGGAACAAGATAAACAAAGGTGGCAGCGGCGCACGACGAAGCCGGATGATTATTAGTTCATGTCTAAGATTCAAACCACCTGTGCTGCTCGGCCATGCGCACACCCACCACCCTGACTGCTCATCGTTAGCAGAGAAATGTGCTTGCTGTTGACTGTCTGATGCCACTGCCAGGTGGGGCGCTAAGAGGCTGAGAGGGTCACATGCCTAGGTGCGTTGGGCAGGATGTACAGTCTATGCTACGTCATCACATGCGGGCGATCCAGCATTGTCGTGGAGTGCACAGGTGGGGCATCAGTGTCAAGCTGAAAAGGAAGAAAGTAGGGGCAGTGAGAGTGTTTGTGGGAAGGCCAAGTTGTTTGATAGAGCCATACCATCCATTCCAGTACCAGATATGCCTTTACGTGCGTCGGAAAGTACATCATCGATACATGAGCATGGCAGGACAATGCACCTTCATCCATAGAGGGCATTTGGACGATAGTGGATGCATGAGCTTGTAGGATCGAGGTTGAGCAGTGTAGCTAGACTAGCTAACAAAAGAGGTGAAGGAATAAGACTTTTTTGAAAGACCTGAGCGAGAAATGGGAGAAAAGGGAAGGCACCACTTGCCACTTGGAGAGCGGCTCCGCGGTTGCAAGTGCAGATGAGAATGGTGGGGCGCATTTTGAACCGTGGTCCATGAGCACTGCGCTAAGAGACAGGCGCACACGAAAAAAGAGGAGAAAAGAAGGGAGAGAACACACTGATATTCATGGCAGCTGATCCTACTGACACCTACTATCATCTTTGCGAGAGAACATCACTTATATGCATGAGTCTTGAAGGGCTTCCAAAGATGGTGGAGGCTTGCGGTATTTGTGTACATGCTGTTGTTTGAACGGAAAGAGTAGCAAGGTAGTCAGCTAAGGTGTCACAAGGAAGGCTGAGGAATGCATTGGGCAGGTGCACTGGTGCCATGTGACTATATTTAGTGTTAATCATTGCTGCTGAAAGTATGGAAGCAAAAAGAAGATACCAATAAAAAGAATGAGGCTGTGATGTATGCAATTAAATTGTAGGCGGCGGCCGATGCTCAAGGGGCATGAGGTGGGCAAGAGGTGATGGGCATGGGCGACAGGGAGACGATGCGCACATTGGTCACGTGCCACATTATGAGTGTGGTTTGGGTGTTGTGGTTCACCCTCACTGAAGGGCAATGCAAATCCCAACCTCTTTGTGTGAGTCCACTTCCCCCACAAGCATTCTCATGGTATGAGGCACATATCATTACCTCCAGCTGGGAGCTTATCTTAACACTCAACTTGAATGGACTGTTTTTCAGGGCCGTCGCCCTTACTGCTGGACAATACGTATAGGTAATAGGTTTGTGATTTGACTTGCTTCAGACCTTCAAACTGATATGTGCCTTTGATAGGTCTACTTCCCTACATGCGTTGTGACCTTGCTGGCCATGATATGTCTCATTCTCGATTTTGACGCCAGCATCCCATCTACTTGTCAGATAGGTTCCATATCTCAAGTCTGTGCCTCTAGGCATGCCCCCGGACATTTTACGATCCCAAGATATTCATCACTTTCCACCCCACCCAATATGTTTCTGTCCTTGAGATTGGCTGTTCAGCACCTTTTCTTTCCTTGGTTCTTCTCCAACTTGGCTTGAACCATCACTTCGTTCTTGATCATTCTTCACATGTACGTCTTCTTCAGCTTGTCTTGATGGGATCTAAATGAGCGCTCATGGATGGCACCAGCATTGCCATTTGGAGAGAGAAATGACTATTATCAGGATATAAGTTGGTGCATGGCTGGTCAATCTTTCATTCCTCATCCAAGGTAGGCTCAGGCTGTAACCGGCCTGGAGTGGTGCTGTGCACCGCGCTCCTGTAAGTTCTGGAACCGGCCATATGAAGAAGTCGACAAGTCATTGTGGAGCGGTGAGTCACTGTGGAGCTGTGCTATATGAGAGTCATTGTGGAGTGTTCTATTACTGTACCGGATCATGACTCACTGTGGAGTAGTTATTCTTAGGATACCTAGTCATAGTGGAGTAATGCGCTGGCATAGTTATTCTTAGTACTTGTCTTGTAGTATAAGTAATGCTCCTTGACATCCCTAAGACGGCAAGTTGAGTCTCCTGTCTCAATTCATATTGTTCCCCCTTTCCCTTTCCCCTCTGCTTCAAAGGAGTGGCTACTGCACTGTAGTGCAGCAAGCGGTAACTCCTACTCTATCAGACTGCTAAGTCACTGTGAGACTTAGCTCAACCACTTGAAGAATTACTAGGCAACTATCGACTTGGTCTACTGTTGCAGCCAAAGCCTTGGCAGTGACACAGGCTGTTGGCATAGATGCACTTTTGATATCAGGTATTGTGCAGATACATGGTTAACTGCATATGCTTTGGACTTCCTGAACCCCAAACATCCATCTGCAGCCACGCTCCATTTGGGACCCTCCACAAGGTGGTTGCATGACACTCAACATCCTGACCACCAAAGCCACTATAATCTCTGCCGTGGTCGCCAACTTCTCATCATGCTCTTCGGCTGGCTCTGCTTCTGCCTTCATGGCGGCACTCTACTTGGTTTTGAACGCCTCCTATGGAAACAGGTCGGGTTGTGACAATTTATGCTGGGTATTGTGGTTCCAATTTGCTGGTCTGTTGCATTTTCTATTTGTGAGGGTAATCATTTGGCTCCTCCTTGTCACCCACACTGCGTGGAGAGCCTTGAGCCATTTCTAGGGCATCACAATTGCTTGTGTATGCTCTCAATCTCCAGCAGTCATGACCTGCTTGACTTTTTTTGACTGTCATCGACTGGCACTGTAAGGTCCCCTTTGGACCTACAGTAGGCTCGGAACGCAGCGAAATAGCCACGTCGGAGCGCGTGTCGGATCGGTTTGGATCGGCCACGCCGGAGCACGCACCAGCCACAGGACACATAGCATCCCATCCTCCTCCTCCACTCTCTTGCTGCCACGACAACCTCGCGCCCGTCATCCTCACTTTTCCCCTTCAAGACCTCGCCGTCTCCAACATTGCCGCAACATCAAACACTTGTAGTGCAAGTGGATAGGTCATGCTCTCGCGAGCCCGAAACTCCGCTCTGGAATTTCTGCCGATGAATGCCGAATGGAAGGACTCCAGTCACCACGTCTTAAAATCAATTATATAATCTCAAATCTCTAATATTGATTATATAATCTCAAATCTTGACGTTCAATGGAGTTATGGATTAGGGAGTCAATGAGCAGGAGGACGGCTGTTGAATAAACGGCTCGGATTACATCAAGCTGAGAACTTCGAAATAATAAGATGCCAAGAACATATTTCAAGGGACTTGGAGAGTGTGGGCTAGCCTACTACAGTAGTATGTGAGGGAAGTGTTAGGGAGACAGAATGATGACGCAGGGAACTATGACATGGGCATCAAGAAAAGGGTCATAGGTGAGGGAGAGTTGGACAGGGATGACGGTATTGAAGACGATGGAGGGGAAGGAGATATCAGAGTAGATGAGAGGGAGGACATCCACGTGAAGTTCGTTCTGAATCCCCGAGATGATCATAAATGCCTTGATTGTTGCACTGTCTGTCGTCCTTAAGCTCACAAATGTAGCAAATCTATGATTAAAGTGAGGGATTGTGGACACGCACGTGCGATGTCTGTAGAGACAGCAATGTACTCAGTATCGCTCGTACGGCACAATGACTGAGGTGACAGTAGTTCTACTGGACTACTATTTATCTACGGCGCAAGCTCTTGGCCCAAGCTTCTGAAACATTCTAACTAATTGTCCTGACTCTAGCAAAATGGGAATGTATGTAGTACTGTCCGTAAGTAGCTAAATAACTGTCGTACTCTAATACTACGCATATGAGATTATGTCCGCAGGTTGTTCTACGCGAGTCCGATCACTCGATCGTTCCACCCCAAGCCGGTACTCTGACCCAAGGACGTCCCGATCCAAGGCAATTTCAACAACAAAGATACTGAAGAAGGTGGTCGATTTTATCTGTGATGATTATGCTGGATTTCTCGACAACAGCCTTTCAAGTCGGGGGTGGCCTCTCTGAAGGCATCAAGCCGGAGCGGATAGATGGGATACTACCACAAGGGCTAGCAGTCGGTACTGACGGCGAACTGAGTCAATAAACGCTACAAGTCCATCACCCTTGATGATGGCTATGTATATTGGAAACAAGTGACATTATATTGCTTCTGTGTAGAGCGGAAACGAATGACAAAGAAATGAATGAAGAGCAGAGATTAACGACATTATGCAGACTTTTCAGAGTAGCTTGGGTATAATCGCTGGACATCCAACACTTCACTAGACCTGACATGCCATGACAGAGCATCAGGGCTGATCTTCAGGGAGGGGAATATCAAGCGTCAAATCAAAGAACTTGCAGAAGTGATTGCAGCGATGATTGCTACGGAACTCCTTGAATGCACTCGGTATGTTTCCATCACCAAATAGATTGCCATGAACGCTGGTAAAACATCAGTATGATGGACTAAAGACATGAACTAGTAAGACATACGGGTTTGATATGATCTGGGGATCCGTTAGAAGATCACCTGCGCCTTGGTAATCCGAAGTGAATGCCAAGAATTGGCTCTTCTTCCATTGAACGTGCTGGGCAAATATAAGGAAGTCAGTAATTTCGCGAGCCTTGGGAGCCTGAGGTACGGATGAGACATGATGTGGGACTCGATTATTGAGATACTTGATGAATCGATGTTCGTTGTTGTTGTCGCTGATCCACTCTTCTACAAGGAATGCCTTTGGTGTAGGACGATCACTAACGACCGCGACCATCACCCTTGTAAAATGGAGTGAAGGAATTGGGTCGGGCAGTTCTCCCCTCTTCTTGACTTCACGGTTGATGAACTGATAAGTCAGATCCATGAGAATCGATGCCCATCTGATGCAGTTGCACTCGACCAACAACGCTTCAAGCTCAACATGGCCTTTCAGCCTTGAGATGGCGCCATTGCCACTGTTTTGTTTCTGCCGCTCATACATTTGTTTAACGCAAACAGTACCATTTGTGAATGGGAGGAGTTCGGATTTGTCGTCCAACTGAACCTCCCCAGGATGACTGGTCTTGAAAGAGCCCATCTGCGATGATCCGGGGGCAAGATCGACAGAAAGAGTACCCTGATGGACCGTGATGTCGGAGTCTTGCAGCGTAAGCATCTTGTGTGGTAGTTCATCCGGATGGTATGTGGCAGCCGGAATTTCGTAGAACACACATTGGAATACATGCTTGTTGACTAGGTGTACGGCACACTGTGAATAATCTGAAATAAGGAGAGAATTGGTCTGTACTTACAAAGTGCCGCTGTATCCTGCATGTTCACATATCTGCGTTGCTCGCATAGTGCTGAAAGGAATGGGCCTCTCTGCGGAGAGACAATGTCACAGAGCGGCCCCACAGATGGAGAGAACCGCTGTTGACAGGTTGAGGGAATGCGTTTGACCCCCAGGACTGGTAGAGCAGTCTAGGCCTGGGATTGGTAACATACTGTTCGGACTTCTGTATGGGTGTCCTAGGATCCGTCAGCCATGTTTGTAAGGAAGTGGAGCGTCTCAGTAAGCCCCAGGGGGCACGTAGTAAGCAGTATTACGATAGCTAGGATGGTTTCAGCCTGTCCTATAGTGTATTTGTACCAGCAGAGCTAGAAGATGAGACTCTAAGTCAAGTCTCCTGTCCAATAGGAGTAGTGACTTGTGTTTCTATCGCTTCTAGGTCGAACCGTGGCTTGTTGGCCGGATCTCAGCATTCTGTGCCTACTCCTGTGTTTGCTGTGCATTGCCAGCGGTCCTGGAGTCAGGGAAGATTCTAGTACTATCAATGAGACGCTCTCTAGCAGGGCCAGTTACTACGCGCCTCAAGTGATCAAGGCTGAAGCTGAGTCAGACTTCAGCGAAGCTAATCTCTCGGACTGACTAGTCTGGTGTCACTGCTCTCGCCGGTGACATTAGACTCAACTTCTTCTTCACCACGGCACCTGACAAGAAGCGATACATCGACTACCCCATCGACGAAAAGAATGCATTGTGAAACACGGCAGTGTACTGGGACGATTCAACCTATCCTTTTGATACATATGCTATATGAACGGGACCTACCCGTGTCAAACCCGTCTACCTATACAAACAGAAGTGGTATTCACTTAACTGGGACAGCAATGACCCAGACGAACTACGGCCCTATTTGGATGCCCGAGTCCGAGATCTAGACACCTACAATCAGCCAAGCAACGGAAAGGCTCCCAACCAACGCAAAGACATCCCCATCTTCGGAGAGGAAGTGGAATCGACTGACGAAGAAATAGAAGAAGACAAAGACATCAACCAACAGATACGTCACTCCCCTATAAATCTGTCACTCCCGGATCTCAGCACGACTACAGCAGTACTCCCCACTTCAACAGCGATGAGCAGCACAAGGACAACGACAGTGGGGATGACTTACACAGGACCTCGACCTAGTGGCGGGTCCTTAGGACTGCCAGGAGATGGAGGAAACCCATCAGGAAGCAGAGGAGACCCGCCTGACGCAGGAAATGCGCCAGGAGGAGCGGACCCACCAGGAGGAGGGGGTGGAGGAGATCCCGGAGCAGGTGGCGACCCGCTCGGCCTAGGGGGAGTTCAACAAGCAGCGCCAGAAGGCGAAAGCAAGCTTATGGGAGCTCTGCCAACAACCTTCGAAGGAGATCGTTTTAAAGCTGAGAGCTTTTTACGAGAAATAGCGACCTACTTCATCGTTAACCATGATGTGCCATCCCTCAGATCTTTTATCAAGTGAGTAGCGATCGCCTTGACCTGCATTAAAGGGCCAGAAGTCAATCGGTGGACGGAGCAACAGCTGGACTGGCTATTAAACCTCGAGCCGGCGGATGACGTATTGGGAACTTGGCGAACCTTCGTCACTAATTTCCAAGACCGCTTCTTAGATTCACAAAAGGCACAGAAAGCGCGTATCAAACTACAAGACTTGAAGATGAAATGGCCAGACATCGAGGAGTATATCTCCAAATTTGAAGGAATCGCACACGAAGCAGGGTATAACCCAACCGATCAGAATACCATGCAGATCTTTCTCCAAGGACTGCCACGAGCGATAGGAGAGAAAATCCTCGAAGACACCAATGTTAACATGTACGAGGAAGTGAAGAACAAAGCCATCAGTGTCACGGCCGCTCAACGTGTCATCCGAGCCTTCTATCATCAAAAGGAAGGAGGTAGTAGCGGCTCGAGTGCCAATAGCAATCCGGGTCAAAGACGGACCTTCTTCCAAAACCCATACAATGCCCCACGACGTCCCTTCTTTCAAAATAACTGGTGAGGCAGAGGACAGTACCCCGCAAATCTGGGACCACCCAGGCAAGGATTTGGGCAAGCCCCATACAACTCCAGTACCGCCCCTAGAGCCTGGGCAAACCAACCAGTGCCCATGGACGTAGATCGAACTCACGCCCCTCAAACCAACTGGAGAGGGAGAGGAAGAGGGCAAGCAAAAGGAAATGTTGTCAGAACAGAAGGAGAAAGGAGTCAGAGAGGAATCACAGGTGCGTGCTTTACCTGCAGACAACAAGGACATTTCGCTCGCGCCTGTCCCTCCAAACAGAATCGACCGAACGTCCGCACTGCCCAGCTCATAGACTGGACCCCAGAAGATAATGAAGGTGCCGTGCATGCCACCAATGTGGACTACCTCTGCCAACAACTTGAAGCGTTGTCCAAGGAAGACCAAGAAGAGATGATGAACAGGATGGGAGCGAGTGAGGGAAATTTTACGGAGGCCTGATCCGTGCGGCCTGGATCAGGAGAATTGGGTCAGATAGGATGTACTTCTCAATATGAAAATCTATGCAGCTATGTGTCTTCATCCATCTGGCGCGAAAGAGGGCCGAAACTATTGCGCTCCTAGACTCAGGAGCAACCGAAAATTTCCTCAGTATGCAGTATGCCGAAAATATGCGCTTCCCCATCAAGAAACTAGCGCACCCTAGACCTGTTTATAACGTGGATGGAACAAGGAATAAGAATGGAGACATCGAACATTACACCAACCTAGAAATGCAAATGGGAGGAAAGAGAACTTGGCTGCGCTTTTTCCTTACCGACTTAGGAGAACAAAAGATCATCCTGGGTTATCCATGGTTCGCAGCAGTGCAACCAAAGATAGACTGGGCCAGGGGGTGGATCGAGAGTGAACAACTCCCCCTTATCCTTCGGACAAAAGCAGCGCAGCGGTCAATGATCGGAAAGTGTCTATTGAAAGTGGGAAGGCAAAGAATGCGAGCAAAAAGAAAGCCGACAGTCGCAGAACCAATCTATGTCGCCCAAGTATCGTTTCCTGAATCCTCAGGGAAGAGGCAAACGCTAGCATCGAAGCTAGCTGAATGAGCAGGCCCGCAAAAAGACAGTGGCAAGATCCCAGCTAAGTATCAACGACACGATCGAGTGTTTAGCGAAGAAGCAGCTCAACGCTTTCCAGAACCACGCATTTGGGACCACGCCATAGAACTAAAACCCGGAGCACCTTCTTCAATACCCGGTAAAGTGTATCAATTGACCCAAGATGAACAGAAGGCACTGCTAGAGTTCATAAAAGAACAACAAGCAAAGGGATATATATGCCCGTCGAAGAGCCCATACGCAGCACCATTCTTCTTTATCAAGAAGAAAGATGGGAAATTGCGACCGGTACAAGACTACCGATGCCTCAATGAATGGACGATCCACAACCGTTACCCCCTTCCTCTCATACCGGAACTTATAGCAAAAGTGAAAGGAGTGAAGTTATTCACTAAATTCGACATCCGGTCAGGGTACAACAACATTCGAATCAAAGAAGGAGACGAGTGGAAGGCTGCGTTCCTCACAAATCAAGGCCTATTTGAGCCGACGGTTATGTTCTTTGGACTAACTAATTCACCAGCAACCTTCCAGATGATGATGAACGCAATCTTCAACGAAGAACTTGCACAAGGATGGCTCATCATCTACATGGATGACATCCTTATAGCTACCAAAGATGACGGCCAATTCCATGAAGCATGCGTCCACAAGGTGCTGGAAAAGTTAAAACAACATGACCTCTATCTCAAGCTGGAGAAGTGCATATTCGAACAGCAGAAAATAGAATTCCTAGGTGTCGTATTGGAGGACGGCACGGTACAAATGGACCCTACGAAGGTCCAAGGAGTAGCGGACTGGTCACCACCACAGAATGTTACTGACATCCGGGCGTTTTTGGGATTCACAGGATTTTATCGCTACTTTATCCCAAATTATTCGAACATTGCACGACCACTCATTCAGCTGACACGAAAGAACACCCCATTCATCTGGGATCGCGATTGTCACAATGCCTTCGAAAATCTGAAGACACTTATGTGCAACAAACCAATCCTCCGCCAACCAGACTACTCAAAAGCCTTCTTCCTTGCAACGGACGCATCGGCGTACAGCGTGGGAGCCGTACTCTCACAGGAGGGAGAGATCAACTCATGCACACAAAAACCAATGTTGTGCCCGATTGCGTATTACTCCAGCACTTTTACCCCAACTGAACACAACTACGACATATATGAAAGAGAGTTCCTGGGAGTATTGAAGGCCCTCAAATGCTTCAGACCTCACATCGCAGCTACGGAAATTCCAGTAACTATTCTCACTGACCACACTAACTTGATACACTGGAAGGCACCTAGAAAAGTCAACAGACACATGGCCAGATGGTTCGCCGAACTACAAGATTACAACCTTGTCCTCAAGCACGTGCCAGGAAAAATTCACACCGCCCCAGACATGCTCTCTAGACCCCCAGGAGTAGATCGAGGACTGACCGACAATGCGGATCTCGTACTCCTCCCCTCATCCATGTTTATATCAATGACTTCAACCGAACCACTCACGCTTCATGAGCAAGTCTTAAGAGCTCAGAAAGTTCATCGACCCGAGCTGGAACAATGGTGCGATACTCAAAACGTACGCAAGCTCCCGGAAGGATATAAGCAAGGGTGGAGGTTGGCCGTACCCGCAGGATTGAAGCTAAGACGTGACATCCTCTCGCATTTTCACGACTCACCAACTGCGGGACACCCAGGAAGGGATAATACAATTGCCCTCATATCGCAACACTACTGGTGGCCAGGGATGAACGCATGGATCGAATGATACATTGCAGGATGTGCCCAGTGTCAACAGAATAAAATACACACCACCAAGAAAAAGACGCCAATGTATCGCATCCCAGGGGACCCGACGAAGCGTCCATTCCACACTATTGCGCTAGACCTCATCACCCAGTTGCCGGAAGCCAACGGGCAAGACACCATCCTCACAATCATCGACCAAGGATGCTTCAGAGCAGCACTTTTCATCCCTTGCAAAACAACCATCACCAGTGAAGGAATAGCCCAGCTATACCTTCAACACCTCTTCCCCTGGTTCGGAGTACCTGTTAAAGTCATCTCTGACAGAGACCCTCGCTTCACCTCTAACTTTGCCACCGCACTCGCTGCGAAACTCCACATCAAGCGAAACATCAGTACTGCATTTCACCCTCAAACAGACGGAATCACTGAACGAGCGAACCAATGGGTCGAACAATATCTTCGCATGTATACCTCGGCCAGACAAGACGATTGGAACGAATGGCTCCCACTCGCCACCTTCGTTCACAACAGATGGAAGAATGCCACCACTAAGCTGAGTCCGCATCAAGTTCTACTAGGATATGACCCAGCTGTAGTAACGGAGCCCGTTCCCCTTACCAATAACGAAGCGGCTGAAGAAAGGCACCAAAGACTTCAAGAGCATCGAAACGCCACCTACGAAGCGCTCGAACAGGCAGCGCGTGCAATACCCCCCGCTCAATTCCACAAAGGAGATCAAGTCTGGCTCGAGGCGAAGAACCTGAGGCTTCCATACCTCGCAGCTAAGCTCGCGCCCAAACGTCATGGCCCATTCCGCATAATCAAAGAAATCTCCCCAGTAGCATACCAGCTGGAAC
>QLOT01009768.1:0-10620 GCA_003313875.1 Russula aff. compacta | reverse complement strand
AAGGGACTGCCTCAATTGTCCCCAGCTTTGTAGTGGTACTTCGCATGGCTTATATCTAGGTGTCCAGGTCATTTTTTTTACTTGGGGTGCTATAAATTTTGTTTACGAGTCCAATTTTGCTGTGAATATGCACTTACAGTGTAGTTACGCGTTTTGGGACACCACTTTGTAATTTATGAATTTGGTATGTCCCTTCAAATTTTTTGGAAGTTTTTGAACTGCACTATATTCTGAACCATATTCAGAGGCTTTTCCTCTACTCTACTCATTAAACATGATCGTGGCTGAACTACAATGAGGGTATTATGTTCTAGTCAAAGTGTCACAAATTCGGTCCTTGGGCCAAGTGTGACATACCAAATATGGGTGTCACTGTGTGGGGCTAGGTGCATGTTTGGTCTTCCGCTCTGGCGCTCTGACACTCCGATGTTTTGTTCTGGGGTTTTGCTCCAGGCTGTCAGTGTGTCTGATGTCACACCCCAATGATTGCTTTCTAGACACTGTAATTCTGCATAGATTTACACTGTTCTTGTTTTATTTTGTAGGTATGATGTATGTTAAGATATTCCACCATGATATAAAACAAAAACAGTAGTTTCACAAGTTCCAGAGATGAAATAAAAGTTAAAATAGGTGATTTTTGCTATAAACCAGACCTATCACCAAGACATGTTATCCATCTTCTACCAAACTTGGTACAGATGTGCTCAATTGGGGGATACACCTATTTCTCGAATATTGGCCCATTTGGAGGAGACATGCAAGAGTGATGGAGGTTTGTCTCAAGGATGTAACTGTCCCAAGATGTGTAACTACACTGTAGTGGCACCAGCAAATCCAGGCATTGCTCCCAGCACCCTATCAGCCCACATACATCACACTTTGGTGCTTTTATGCTTCAGTTCCCACCACAAAAAGTATCTGATGCATTACTACAGCAGGTAAAAGAAATACAGAGTCTCACTGAGCACATGTGTTCACAACAGTGGAACCACTGCCAGTGCCCACAGTGTGTGCCAGAGTGTGTGGCTGATCAAGGGCCTGTGCACACCCATCCAGTAGTCGAGGTAGATGTCATACTGGAGCCACAGGTGTGCGGGCTGCATGCGTGGATTTGACAGGATGCCCGGCAGGGGCAGTCATCTCTCAAGAATGTGGGCTGAGCACTGAGACTGTACGGTCAGAGTTAGCAATGCACTTGCTGGGTACAGAAAGTCAGGGAAATCCGCATGGTCAAGGATTTCGAGGCCAAGGAAGAGAAGTTCTGTCTTGGGCAAGAGGAGGTGCAGTGGCTGGCGTGATGCGAGGATACACACCATCCATGGATGGTGCGGTGCAGCAGGCCTAGTTACTGCAAGTCTAGTCACGAAAGGTTCCCATTGCTATCACGACCATTTAGGCTCCATGCTGGACATGGGTTCAAGATCTCAAGAGAATGGTGATGCAACATGCGTTGGTGCAGCAAAAGCTGGCGAGCCAGATGGAGAGTGGAATGAAGGAGAGCCTTGGTAAGCCAGACACGGAGTGCTAGTGCATAACTCAAGAATGGGAGACGCTATGAGTGGCTAATGGTGACTTGCTCTGGTCGTGGAAGCTCCCTTGAACTAGGTGATTCAATTGATTTTCCATGGGAACCACTGGGGGACTTCAATCTCAATGGTGGAGTAGATGTCTGAACGTGAGAGTTGGGTGTACCAAGACCAAGCTCTTCTTCGAATTATAACGCATCAGATACTTGTTGTAAAGTGTCCCTGCTTTCACTCCCTAGATGGCAAGGAAGAGGTGAGCACGTAGACACTAAGCGTGAATGTGAATGTGAGCAAGGAAAAGGGATGACATCCCGTGGATGGCTGTTCCACAGTTGCAAGTCCCGAGATGGACGAGAAGTTGAGAGCACACCAAAAAGAAACGGAGTGGGGCAATGCGACTGGGATTCACCAAGGCAACTGATCTGCTGATCATGAGTTACTGCTTACTGTAAATACATACATATCTACGAAAATTGTAAGTAAACGCATAAGGGAAAGGGAGTGAAAAGGGAAATAGGATGGTTTGGAGGTGAAGGGGACGGTGTGATAGCAACAAGTGTCTTGGTGGGCGCTCCGGCGTGGCTGATCTATTCCATTCCGAGCATAGACCCAAGGTACTATCCCTGCCCATCACATCGGACACCCCCACCATGTTGGACAGTCACGCGTGTGACACGTGACGTTTTTGGACTCCGCCTGCCAAAGACTGAGTGAGTGAGTGCGCCTGTCCGATGAGTGGGCCCTTTCATTGTTTGTACCTGTATCTACATACATTATATAATATATATGAATGGTTGATTAGAATGAGAAAACTGTGTAAGGTTATTAGGCAATGACTGCCAGTGCTGCCAGTCAGGGTAAGATAGCATAATATCATTAAGTGTGGGTACTTGGTAGTTGACTGGTGGAGTTGGATTGGGGGGTCCATGGTCACCAACAAAATTGACAGGAGGAGTGCTCTCACGTTATGGCGGGTGCCCGGCCCGGCACTGGCATGTAGGCCCAAACTTCAGCCACTCGGAGTGCAAAATATCAGCCACCGAAGCGGCATTGGTCGGCAAGCATGACAATAACCAGAATTTCATTCTCACAACACAGGGCGTATCACACAATAAAAAGGCCTGGAGAGTGTTAATATAGTGTATTTGATGCTATATACAAAGTTTGGTATAAGTGGGACAAAAATTGGACGAGATATTTGAAGTGTCCGACATGGTGGGGGTGTCCGATGTGATGGGCAGGGATAGTATACCTTACAGTACTTCGTCAGTCAGAATTTGTAGATACAGGGGGACAGGGCATGAAGAAGAGAGGGACTGACAAATATATCGTGTTGATTTGTGCGGTACCCTGAAACTGTGTGCAGGCAACGAATGCAAAGAGGTCTACAATGTCATCAAGGACAGTGTGCCCTCATGAAAGCTGTCATTCAAGGAGGTGGTGAATAGGATATATGGATGTTTCTAAAGGGGGTGCGTGAGCGCAAAGATGCTAGGTGAAATACATACCATAGACAGCGGTTCTACAAACACAAGTACCTGAGCAAGGGAGAGGTAGGAAAGAGAGGGAAGATACATTCCTCGTGGACAGCAGTTCCACAGGAAGACACACCAGGATGATAGAAAGTGAGGCACACAAGGAGAGGGAAAAGGGGGCACACATACTAGATTCGCAGTGAAGATAATACTGATGTTATCCTCCAAAGAGGATGCTCCAAATACATGTACTCCTACAGTTTTGGGGGGTATCAAGGGCCGATTGGTGTGGCATATGTGACATCGTTGCTCAGTAAATTTGTAACATATGTCAGTAAAAGAAGGAACAGGCTAGCAAATGTATTTGTGCCACATACTAGTCGCCATACTATCACAACTATGGACAATCGTCATTGCCTAAAGTAAGAAGAGAGAGGTCAGAAAGGGAAGTAGGAAAGGGAGTATGTGCTTTTGTGGTAGTGGGTGTTGATGGTATTTGACTTACAAGGTGGTCAAGGGCATGGCGACGGCTGAAGGGAAGAGGCAGTGACAGGGAAGGTAGAGGTGGGACAAGTGGTGACTCATTTGTACTGGTAGACGTGGGCACTGCAATGGTTGGAGGGGAAGTGGCAGCAATGTCCTGAAGAGGAAGTGGTTTGAGGGCGAGGAGGGCAGTGGGCATGAGGTGAATGTGGCAGGAAGGTGGGAGGAAAGGATGAAAGAGGCGTGTTGGTTTGGTTGTGGCTGCCTGACAATGGGCGCTCCAACGTGGCTGATCCATTCCGATCCAAGTGTGGATCCGAAGGGCACCTAACAGCGCTGAGGTCCTGTTGCACACTGTGCAGTGGCACAAGGCGTAGGCATAATAGGCAGTGCTTCTCGGAGTGTGGATCGGTGGGCTTATTGCTCTGGACACAGAGCAACGCAGCTGGGGCAGTGCCATCAGCACATGGGATGGGTGTTGGGCAGTGTTGGGTGAAGGAGCAAGCGAGACAAGGTGGTGACGGATGGTGCAAAATGGACAGAGCACAACAAGAAGTGGTCATGTTCAACACGCGAGCAGTATGGACAATTCAGGAACCTATGTCTAGCTACATTGAAGTGAGGAAACTAGTGCCACCAATCCGTATCCTCGTTATTATCATCATCAAGGTCCATCTTGAACTTGCCATTCTGAAGTAGAGCAACATCCTCCTCTGCATACTGGATAATCAGATCAGCGATCCCCTTCCCGATTCCGAGCCACGTCAAGAGCTTTTCAACTGAGATCCAGCTGCTTGTCAGCTGGTTGATTCGATGGTAACCTTCAGCTTCAAATTTATACCCAAGCACGTTGAAATTTTCCCCAGAACATGCAGGTTGTCGGTCACAGTACTGGAGCCAGTCACCTATCTTTGGATAATCGATGTTTTTTGGGGCTGACAGAGTTGGAGCTGGTGCCGGTGCCAGAACAGGAGGGGGAGGGGGGGGTACATACCACACAGGATGATATGGTGGGTATCCACTATACGGGAATGGCTCATGACTTGTGAATGGCCCACCTCTATGCGTTCCTGCTCCTGTGCGTGGATGATGGCCAGCTAAGTTGATCGATTCAGGTTTCACTTCTGGTGAGTATTTATCGGGTTGCTTGACCTTTGATGTATATTAGCAATGGATGGGCAACACGATCGCATGAAACGCTTACACATAGCGTCACCCACAAGTTCATGTTGTTCTCAGCAATGGGATAACACATCTGATTGGTGGGATGCTTCCAACAATAAGCAGCTTTGTCAGGGTGGGAATGAATAGGGCAAGTAAATGCTTTCATTATCGCCTCTCTTGCCGCGATTCGTTTCCTGAAAAATATTTCACTTTCCCCATCCGGCTTATCGTTATCTGCGTCGTCTTTCTCCTTGCCCTTTGTTCTGGGTGCCACAGCTTTTCCACGTCCCTATCAATTCGTCAAAAACTGTGTTTATGACCCTCTTTGTAAACATACCTTTCCCCCAGAGTGACTCAGAGGCTCATCATTCTTGTTGAAGATTTGTACTTTTACTTCTTTCTTTTTCACTCCCGAGACTTGACCAGATTTTGTCATCCTTGGAGCGACAAGGGGCCTTAGTAATCTTATCATGATCTGTAGATCATCTTCATCTTGGAGGTCAAATGGGAGTGAATCCTTGCTGTCAGTGCTGAATCGGTATTGAAGATGTGCCAATGACATTGATGAGGCATGGATGTTGAGGGCCCTTGCAATATTGTCCTGGAGGCCTCGCCAGGAGATTGTGGATTGAGCGAAACTTGGAACGCGTGTCTGCGTCTGTATGTTATTGACCTCGATTTTGAATTTGAATTCATCTTCGGGAAATTTATTCAGTTCATTATCTTTTGCTAATATTTGACAGCTTACCACCCTCGTTGTCCTCAGTATTACTCTCTTCTGATTCCGTGGCCTTACTCTTCACTTTCTTCGCTTTCCCACCCCTCTTCACTTTCCCACTGGCCATAGCTGTTCTTTTATGTGTCGTCTTCATTTCTGCAGCAAGGAAGTCTTCTACAGAAAAGTCTCCATCTGTGTTGCTTGAGGCTTCACTGCCATCTTCATGCCCAGCACCCCCTTTGTCATCATCAGTTTGCTTGGCAATGTGGGTCAATGAAATTTGTCCCATGAGTGTCTGAAGGCCTTCTGATGCCTTGCAAATAGGACGGCCATTCTCAGCATCCATTTCTGGAGGATCTATGTGAGCAACATTTTTCTGTCCCTTTAACAATGACTTTTTGACAGGCTTTTTGGCCTGGGCCAGTGTGGCTGTGGAATGGCGCGTACAAGATGAAGCAAGGGTGAGAGCCACTTCTTTTTTCCTTTGCTGAGTGTCTGGTGCCTTTTCGGATTGCATATTCATGTTGGCCATAACTTTAGGTTCTGGAAGATTGCTGGCATCGAGTGGATTGACTGGTGAGGGCAGTTCCTCTGGGGGGACCAGAGGGAGCTGTTTAGATGCATCGGAGGTTTGATCATCAGCCTGAGATTGCTTTTGTTTGGCCTTTCTTGCCTCTCGTCGAGCTTTTTCAGCACTTCGGCCCATTTTCTACCGAGATGAGCAGGAGTAGACGGAAAAAAGGTACGTAATTTGTTATTTATTCCTTCGGAGAATGGCACCCCAAATTTTGCCCCCCGCACCCGTGGTGCAGATCCTCAACTTTATCGCCAGGATTTCCAGTAATTTATTGATGTGGCTACCTGTGGTTATATCCAATGGTCTCAAGTGTCAGGATCGCCCTTACAATGCTTTCGGACTGTGCTAACCAGGAGTGTTCAGGCGCACCCTCTCCTCCTTCCCTTTTCCCTCACACATCTCTTTGCCTCTCTTCTTACCTCTGGTCCTGGCTCACTTCGGTCTCCCCTTGTCTCAATTCATGTACATGCTGCTCGCGTGTTGCACGGGACCTTGCCACCCTCCCCATCTATGCTGCATTGCTCAGCCAAAAAGGTCCACCATGCTCCCTCTTATCTCATTCTACCTTTCATCGCCCCATCTCATGTCACTGTAAGAATCGGTCCAGCTCCTGCAACCGCCTCAGCCTGTCTTGTCTTGGCTCGCGTTCAGTACGCTAGCTCTCGTCTCGTTCTGTCCACCTCGCAGCACCCGTGCAAAAGGGCCTTCAATGGAGTCCTTTCAGGACTCACCACATCCTCCCACTCCACACCGCTCTCACCCTCACCGCCTTGTCCCACACACGTCGGAGCACTGCATTGCCCAGGTCCTGTGCCACCTGCCGCTGGCACCGCACCACCTCCCTCAAGGTCACTCGCCCTTTGTGTGAGTGGCTCCTTCATCGTCTGCATCACCCACGCTCACTGGCCTTGCGCCTTCATGAGCCAACACGATTGGAGGAATAGGGTTAGATTCGGTCTTGAAAGGGAGCAAGGTGGGGTGTACGATGTTTCATCTATTTTCCCGTTTTCTTTCACAATACTTTCTTCTCCTTCATGCCACTGTTCACTTCCACGATACCACCCACTCTGTCTCCAATATAATATGACTTTGATAGACCGCATGTAGGTACTGACCCTGTCACCGCCAAGAGTGTGACAGCAACAATAGACTATAGCTAAGCCTCTGCTGTGGCTTAGAAGACAGATAGAGCAGTATGGGTTCCCGCTTGCAGTGCTGCGACACTGTAGCCACCCTTTAGCAGAGAGAGAATGGGGAGTAAAGTCACTGTGATTGACAGGAGACTCAACTTGCCGGTACAAGGTAGCTACGAGTCTCTACTTATAGAAGAGAGGGATCCTAAGATCCAAAGGGGTAACTGTACTCGATATAGCACGGACAAAGGAGGACACGAATTGGGAACAAGGGGAACATCAAAAGGGGAACAATGACCGCATCAAAAAGGGCTTAGCGAAGGGTCACAGGGACCCGAGAGAGCATATGATCCTCAGAGAACAATGAGGATCGCTTAGGAGTGGGGTGCAGTCCAAAAATATAGTACAGTGCCTCAGGCGCACACGCAAGCAAACAGTCCAATCAGACTCCTGGCCGGTTCCACAACTTACAGGAGCGCAAGCAGTTGAATGCTTACCCCAGGCCGGTTACAGACCCCCCCTGCACCTAAACCCCCTCTCCTTGCCTGCAAATGGATAGAGCTCTTTGAGTGTACCTGGCGCTGCCTCTAAACCCCTGTCTGCTGCCTGTGAAATGTAGAGCCTCGGTGAGGCCATCAGCACCCCTATGTGCCCTCCGAGTTTACACAGACGCATCCATGATTGAGTCTGCCTCCGGGTTGATAACTCATGTGCACTTCAATGAGCGTGGAATAAAAAATTGGAAGACATCCCAAATTTTGATCATCCAGTAGCTTCTACTCATAAATATGATGATCTGGCTAAAGAAACAACACTCAACGGAAATACACTTCACCTGTGTATACACTTTGTAGCAACAACAAAAATGAAGGTCCATTACACATAACCGCAATGCCTATACCAGCCAAAGACATCATCTGCAGTGATCTCATACAGAGCCTCAAGTAAGGTGCAGCGGATCTCAGTATCAGAAAGATCGGTCATGGCCATACGAATGTATTCCCCTCGCGCACACAGATGGTATTTCATCGCTGAAAACGCAAGCTCAATCGGATTGTAATCGGGAGAGTATGGTGGCAAAAACTCATAACGCATTCCACTGGAAAGTAATCAACTTGAGAAAGGATCAAACAAACTCGAAACAACCTTACCATTCTTCAATAAGCTCCAGAACTTCAGTCATCTTGTGTATTCGACAGTTGTCCATCACAATGACAGATTGGGCAGCAGGAAATGGTTTCATTTCGCCCAATAGATGATCGATGAATGTATAAAAGAGGCTTGAGTCAAAGGCGCCTTCAACAATGTCACAGTGAATAATCCCACTGTCCAAAGCAAGGGCAGGAAGGACAGAGAACCTAGATATCATGATGAAAAGGCAGAACACCTGATTCAAACTGAACTGACCGTCATCCACAGTTAAAAAATGCTTTGCAAGTGGCTTTTCGGCCTTTGATAGCCCATGCATGGCCATGATAAGTTGTACAACAATCGACAGCGCTCTCATCAACAAACACAAGCTGCTCAGGTTCATAAGTACCAATGCGAGCTGAGAACTCCGCCCGTTTTTCTGCACATCACTCAAGTGCAACATGACTAAGCTGACGGAGACATCAGGGAAAGTCAATGAAGATGGGGACCAAAGAAACCTTCTTCATGGTGTAACCTCCTTTGATAAGTGTTTTCCATATTGCAGAAGTTGACACCGAGACCCCACACGTAGCCAGCAAGTCTTGTTTTAGCTCTTCAAGATATAAATCAGGATTTTTGGTGATGGCCACGAACATATACTATTTCCTTCAGCCTCCCAAAATATAATAGAATAAAAAATCACATACATCAATGTCATAGTCACAAAGGCTTCAATAGAGCGTTGGTGGCTTGACTGATTTGTGAGCGATAACCTCCCCAGTCTGTTGAAAATGTGAGAGAATCTTCTTGACTGTTTGCTGGCCCACATCGGTATACATAGCGACATCCTCCACTGGCATTGCTGAGCCAAGTCGGACAATGATCCACTGCACGGTCTCTGGAATAGACTTGCCTGCAACCATGTGGAAGGTGTGAGCGAATGGGTACGCCCTTGTTTCCCACTGAAATTGAACATTCTTAGTCATCATCCAGATTTGGCCTTTCCACCGTTTCCGGCTGGCCTTGTGTCTCCCTGTTCACACTGCTTACATGTTGAACGTGGCCTCTCATTGTGCTCTGCACTGCCCAACACCCATCCCATGCACTGCTGGCACTACCCCAGCTACCTTGCTCTCGTTCATCCTGGTGCTGTGTCCACCACACACCACATCCCTCCCTCCATTTCGGGCTATAATTTAGCTCAACCTCATCTGCTCCATCGTCGCCTTGCTCAACCTCATTGGTAAGACCCTCACAGACTCCAGCAATAAGCCCCTGACCCTACTCTCAGAGAAGCATGCCTTATGCCACTGCAGGGTGTGCACAGGACCTCCAGTGCCGCCTCGGTTTCACAGCAGTTGAGTGTCATCTGGCCCTGTACCCGGTGGTGCTCTACCACAGCTGTCAGAATTCACTGTACACTTGTGGGATGGGTGGCACAATTCCCTCGAGCGGTTCTGCATTCACCTGCAGGGTGTGCAGGGGTCTGCCTGTGCCGCAGATGCCAGAGTGCATAGAGCCACCGAGGTGACCAAGGTTGTTGTTGGTTGCGAAGGACATGAAGGCACTTCGGGAGGTCGCCATGGTGCTTCGTTCTTGTACGTGGCCAACTCAAACTGATTGATTTTGGGATCGCAAATGCCATTGCTAACAACACTACCAATATTCAGTGAGACCATCAGGTGAACCTTTGTGCAGCATTCGGTGTGGATGCTCTCTTGCTGACCATTGATCTTCTTGATCCACAGATTGGTACTGTGGACTACATGTCTCTGGAAACCATCAAGCTTCCCGATGGCATGCAGCACGTCAAAGTTGGTAGGCCGAGTGATGTATGGTCACTTGGCTGTATTCTCTACCAAATGGTTTATGGCCATCTGCCATTCCAGCACCTTTCAGTTTACCAAAAAATAAAGGTGATTCCAGCACTACTATTGGGTGTGTCCCACTGAGAATGTTCTCTGCTGGACACTCATAGCCACGTGACTATGTCTAGGACAGTATCTTTTGTTCTAGTCTTCAGTGAGTGGACCTTCTTGGCTACATCACTGAGATCAAGGGCCCTGACTCAACTCTCAAGACTGGGCTTTGTGTTCATCTCGGCAGGCTATTGACTCATACCTCCCAGCACTGGGCACGCTGTCCTTGATGATGTCATAGACCTCTTTGCGTTTGTTGCCTGCACACAGTTTCAGGGTACCGCACAAATCAACACGATATATTTGTCAGTCCCTCTCTTCTTCGTGCCCTGTCCCCCTGTATCTACGAATTCTGACTGACGAAGCACTGTAAGGTATACCTTGGGTCTATGCTCGGAATAGAATAGATCAGCCACGCCGGAGCACCCACCAAGCCACTTGTCGCTATCACGCCCGCTGTCCCCTTCACCTCCAAACCATCCTATTTCCCT
>QLOT01009757.1:0-27063 GCA_003313875.1 Russula aff. compacta | reverse complement strand
TTTAAGGTCATCTGCGTCGAGGGCTCGCCTACTCTACGACATGGTCAGCCAATGGAAAGTCTTTCTTGATTCTGATTGCTCACCCCTGGCCGGCCAGTAAACCAACGGCCTCTCCTGGCTCCACCAAGCTACGCAGATACTTGAACATCATCATGAGGCGAAAATCGTTTGCGCTGCGCAGAGCATGCCGCCGACGGATTGCGAGGGGGTCGTCTTTTGACTTGAGAAGACTGTCTGGATTGTTCTTGATGTAATCGTTCAACCGCTCCGCGAATTTCTCGGACGTGCTACCCAGAAAACGGGCAGGGTTGAAAAGCTCAAGCGGTGTCGCCATCGTGTCCCTTCTCGAAAGATCTTCTCCTGCCTTGATATCTTTGGAAGCCTTCAGAAAGCTCTTCGTGTACTTCCGAGCCTGTTCATCGTCCAACAAGCCCAACGCGTTGCGCGGTCGATATCGGTCGATGAGTGCCTTCATGTTCTGCACCATGAAAGTGAATTGGTATAGGTGTTTTTGTTTTGTGACATCAAGTGCATCCCCGCCGTAATGAAACTGGTACACCGAACCATCACTCCCACGTACGGTGTTATCATAGTGAACGCGGATGCCCTCCAAATGTTTTATCAATGAACGTTGCAAGTAGCCCGAGCGAGATGTCTTCACTGCCGTATCAATCAAACCTTCGCGACCTGCCATGCAGTGGAAGAAGAATTCCTGTGGCTTGATACCAGTAAGGAAGCGGCTAGCAACATATCCACCGGCGATAGCCTTCGTTTCGAAAGCTTTAAAGGATGGCAGGGTCTTGCCACTGACCATCACCGGGACACGACGGCCTTCTAGCTCCTGCTGACCCAATGCACATGAAATTTGCTGAGCATTAACTGCGCTACCTTTGGCGCCGGATTGTGTCATCATCTGCATGTTATTGTGGGGAAATTTGCGCAACAAGCCATGGGGCATGACTGCATCCGCGATGGATTTGGTGAGTTCTCTCAGACGTGACTTGACGGTCATGTCGAGCCCTGCCATCTTTTCATCGTCGCGAAGCACTTCGCGGAGCAGTTGTGAAAGGGCCGTGGGTTTCTCGTTATCAGGAACGTCGCTGAGCGACGGAAAATTCTCTATCGCTCCCTCTGTGCCGAGGTTTTCGCCGTTGTTCAGCAGCTCTGCTCGCCTTGCGTTGCCCTCATCTGTGAGCGCCAGATCATCCATACGACAAGTGAAGGCCCTGAGCTGCAAAAACTTGGTGAAAAGCCGGCTCAGAATGCCAAGGAGCCTCCCTGCAACATCGGCACCGTACAGTTCATAGACTGAGTGGACCAAGCCAAAGTCGCTGGCCCCAAATGCAGCCTTGTCAAGGGTACCGCAGAGGAGTTCTCCATTCATAAAGATGACCTGGTCTTCAGAAGAGCCTTTCCCCCATGCTGCAACGGGCACTTTGGCTTTTGCATTCAGGTTGAGCCCCTCTGCGTTGCTAGGTGTGATATTTAATAGGACAGTGGATATCTGTCCTTCATGAGTAGGAGGAAACGAAAAAAGGACAGAAAAAGTGCACTTACGATCTGCTTTCCGGTCCATAATGGTTTTGGCCTCCATATTGTCGGTGGAAGCGTCCGTATGCGTCCGTCGTCGTGAACCGAATACTCTTCGGGTTTGAGAGATCCGTAGAGTAACTGGAAGTACTCCTCCCGGGTGAAAAATGTCTCCGGGTTGGTCATCCATACGCCAGCTACGACGTGATCTTGGATGAGACCACGAAGGGGCTTCCCAGATGTCGGCACGAGATATTGGTTGTCGGTGTTGGCTATCAACATAGCCTCTGCCCGCGCCGCTTCGTTTTCTTCCCGTGCGTGAGACGAATATCTATATACAAACGGCGTGTTGCTTACGGGGAAAGTGAATATTCATTTCTGTGCGAGTGCATCAGCCGTGGCGTTAAGACTCATCTAGCTATGACAAACCATCGCCATCAAAATCGGCTGCACATTCACAAAACGATCAGCCTCTTCAGAGCAACCATCACTTGCAACCGAAGACAAACCATTATAAGAGTTGCTGCAGTAGAGTCAGTTTACTACTGAGTGATGGGGGAATATTCCAACCAACCAGTTAGCATAGTGCATACGTATCGTCTTCTCTCCGTGTAACACGCGTGCTCGATGTGCCATCATACTCGGTTTGTGCAAGGTAGGTTGTCGGTTGAGAATGAGCATGTCTCCATCTCGCAGATGTCGAAATACTTTCTTATTGATGGCCGTAGTTCGTGTGGCGAACCGCCGTCGGTCGGCGCGACTACCGTCTTGCGGTGTGAGCAATTGATTAGCGATAGCTGTTCTTTGCTCCACTGTTAGTTTGTCCTATGCAACACAATTAGCGTATATCCTTCCGGTAGCAAGCGAGATACCAAGTAAATCTGATGACCGTCTTCGTATTCGACTATTGTCGCCCCGGGATAGATTTTAGGCCCATTGATGACAAGTTGCCGCATCTCGTGGAAATTCGCAGGCGTCACAGGTTCAGGGAAAGTCAACTTCCTGGCGAAGACAGGAGGGACGCCGATTTCATTTGGCTCGATGTTCACATCTGGCGAGATGACCGAACGAGCGGCATAATTAACACGTTTACCCTGAGGCAGACATTAGGCAGGCACTATAGCAACAGGATTACGCACCATCATGTGCATCCGGAAGAGGCCCTCTTTCTTTTCAAGAACTTGCTTGATACCGGGAGGTGGTAGTTTCCCGTTTCTTACTTTCGTCGGGTTCTTACCACTGTCAATAAAACTATTTACGTCAACCTGGAGCTGAACTAACGTCTCTAGTAGTGTGCCCATTAACTTTCTCCGAGTATCGTCATCAGCTGTGGACGTTTTCGCGGATGCCGCCCGCAATTCCGCATTGAGGTCACGTAATCGGTATGACGTGGTAAGCATTTTCGTGAGGAGCTCGTTATGTGGGTTTTCGAAAAGTGTCTCGCCCATCTTCGCAGGGGGTCGAAATCGGGTGGGAGAGACAGGGACAACGTCCATGAAGAACATGTCCGCGGACGCGACGGAGAGACCGTCGACGACAGGGGACAAAGGACCGTGCCGACCGAAAATCAAAGAGCAGAGTGTTGTTTCGTTAGCGAAGAGCAAGCGGAGGTGGGCCCTACATTCTTCAGGCACCATGATTCGTTCGTTGCGACCACGGGCGCTCTTGAGACGGCCATTGGCTGCCCTAGGGAGATGGCCCTGCTCTCCCTGAGGTTGACTTCCACCTTCGTCAGAAAACGTTGGATCACCGTCCTCTAATTCCGAACCCTCGGAATTTGAGTCATCACTGGCAGCGTCATCTTGCCCCGCTCGAGTGACTGTATGTTCTCGCGATAAGGTATGAAGGACGCCGCGCCGGCGCAGGCCATGGGCTTCGTTTGCTGCTTTCATTTTTGCTGACAGGTCATACTCGATTATTTTCGTGTAACCTTCCTTTCGGAAAGTGTACCCGTTACTGCCACGTACAGTCCTTCAGTAGAGAAATCGAGGTAGGGTGACGCGACATACGCTCCGCAACCTGGATTTTGGCACCTCTTGAGCAGAGAGGCCTTAACGATTTGTTGAATAAGATCCTTTCGTTCTTGATACACAAGGCAGTGTTTATGATCGTCCCTGCTACCTGAAGCACGCAACAGGCTGAGCTGAACAAAGGCTTGCACTCGCTGTGCGAATGCTTCCAGGGTCTCAGACTCGTTTCCGGCATCTTTTTCCTTTTTCTTGGGCCTCATGTGCAGGTTATCCAAACTAGATGCTGCGTCGAGCATCCCGTGATCGAGGAGTCGCAGCTTAGCTACGTATTTGACTAGCTTTGACCCGAGGTATATGTCAAACAGCCAATCCAGGGAAAGGAAATAGTACTCACCTCTGGTCTTGATAATTTGAAGTGATGACAGAATAAACACGTAGCTCTTAACAAATTGTACATGTGGTTCATGAAGAGTGGATGGAACACAGGTACCGGCAATTCGATATGGCCAAAGTGACCAGGGCAACTGAAATACGTCTCTCGGCAGGTCACGCAGCTGTCCGAATATTAAAGATACATTCACAGTGAGGTATGATAGGGATACGTACATGTCTTGCTTATACACAGGACCCAATGTAGGGTCATACAGGCCCCCGAGGTTAGGTCTATTCAAGTCATCAAGAAGGACCGGATTCGTGACTTGCTTGACTGAGATTCGTCGAATATCCTCGGTAGTCAGGACAGAAAAAGATACACTTTGAATTGTCGAAGGGATGGGTAATGAGACATTCATCGTGAAGGGGCCGCGTATCAGACACGACGAATCTTCAGCAGCTTTCACTGTTTACCGTCCGAGCAGAGCAAGCTGCAAGTTTCAATCCGGACCGTCGTGCCGGTGCACCTTAAAGAATCACGTGATTATAACTTACTACGCGTACTCACGCGACGACGCGCGCGTTATTAGCAAGTTACAGCAGATATTATACCTAATATAACGACCCGTAGGGGGCACCGTACGATACATCAGATTCCACTCCCCCGCCGCGAGGGCACTCTGCCTCCGACCGTCTTCATCTTCTGTGCTTCCCCAACCAGTTCTGCGATGAGCTTATTATACGTCTCTGAGTCTTGCTGCAGGGCGTCCCTCGTCTGCAGCAGGTGAGTCAATAACGATGATGTATTCTGCGTCTGCATGCGCAAGTCGGATAAACAAGCTTCTAATGATGCCAAGGGTAGTAGGGATAGTTGATCTGTCGCACGGTCAGCATGTCAGCATAGAAATCCGCATAGGCCTTGTAAGCAAATACATACCCGATGTTAGCGCGAGAAGTTCTTCGATTCTCTGTTCATCTAGTTCTGGCTTAGGACCTAATCCTAACTGCGCGACTGCTCCTTTTCGAGAATCTTCGGTTGTGGGAGTACCAGCAACTTGAACGGGAGTCCCCGCTCTCGAATTACGCAGAGATGTTTGACCATTGGTTGGTCGCGAGCCGTTGCGGGAAGCAGGGGGGGCTGACATGGGTCGCGTAGTGATGTGCAATGTAGGTAAAGGTTTGTTGCTTGCATGTGGAAGGACCTCGTCAAGATTCACGGGAATGCCTAAAGTGATCAGATGCTGTCTCCTGATACGCGAACACGTCCAATTGGGGGGGCGCGTAGATGGAGGGGACTTCTGGAAGAGTGACTGGTAGAGTGAGCGACTATCGGGGTGGTGTGAGTCGTTGATCCTGTACATTTGAGAAAAGGTATCACCTATCTGGAGTTACCAAAATCTGTGCGAGACCACCTACTTCACGCACATCATCGTCAGTCAGCGCCTGACTCGTGTCGTCGGTATTCCAGAGCGGGCCCAAGATTTCTTCGATCTGCGCCTCTAGCATCTGCCGCGATGGATGTGGATCAATGTGGAGCGGTTCCCAATCCCACGACGAGGAGCCTGCTACCGGTACTGTTGTTGGCTCACTGGAGTGGTCGCCGCCCCCGAACTCGTTGGTGGTTCCCTCCGCTTGGCCGAATTCACCAAAATCTCCAAATTCGTCGTCATCGTCGTCGTCCCCATGCTCAGAGGTATCTTTTTGCGTTTCAAAGCTGTCAAAGTCATCAAACCGATTGATCGTGAAAGATGTCTGAGAGAAGGTCGGGTAATCCGGAGACGACAACGGCACGATGCTTGACGCAGAGGTTGCCCATACTGATGTACCAAAGTCTTCATCCATGGCGTAGCGGGAGTGAATATTCAGTCCCGTGTTGAAGGACAGCCCTTATTGGTGACAAATCGAGAGATGAGATTGCGCTGAAGTGGAGCTGATCTTCATCACCAAACAAAACATTCGGCCGGGGACCCCGGACATTCCAGGAAGCAAAAGTTGTTTGTACGTTCGTAAGCAGCAAATATACACATAGCACTAGTACTACAACATATTCATTTTAGGCACACCGCCATACTATGTCTCCTTTGGCGTATCCGTATTTGATCAGACCATACTCGGGACTTGTTGGATAGTAGGTGCCCTGCCATTCATTCCTGGCTGAATTACTACTGAGTGTCCAGCTTGTTGCTGGACGACATTACCACCGTAAGTCGTGGTTGGGTACTGGGAGTATGAACCAGGGTAGCCCCGGGGACCATATTGAGGTGAATATGAGGCGTAGCCAACCCCAGGGTAACCAGGTGCTTGCCCGAACCATGGTAATTCTCTGATGTCTTCTCTCCAGATAAACGGCCGCCCCATAGCCACAGAGCGGCTGGCAAGGGTGACGAGAAAAACAAAGTAGAGGGTAACTGTGGATGTACTCAGAGTGAGGAAAAGTATAGGCAGGAGTGTACACACTTAAGCAAAACGCAGCCCACGAGAATGCCTCGACAACCTTCGACAAGTCACAGTACGAGCGAGAGGAAACTGGGTGTGGGTGAATCAATCGATGACAGACGAAAAAAAATCTAGGAAGGTTATTAACTGGTGCCATTCTTCGTGTTTGTTCTAGAATTCCCGAGGGCATCGCATTGCGTGTAGCCGACATTATCACTGTACACGGTATAAGTCAGGGGTCGATGAGAAAAGAAATTCGAGAAAACCTACGCAGACCACGCAGCCAATGCTGGTACCAGCGTTAATTGTCAGAAAATTGATGGTGACAGACGAGGATGACCTACTGAGCCAAAGGATGTCGGAAATAAACAAGAAAATCGCATCTGCGCGTGGGGTTGAGGATATCAACCTAACGGCGGGGACAATATCCAGATGAATGTGGAATGTAGTTTTCCAAACGAATAAACGCACATAAATGTGAATATGAATATGGACCACGATGGCGGGATCAGGGAATAGATCGTAAGATCATCTGAACGAAAGTCGATTAAGCGACAATCCTTTTCAGTAATACGATGACATACGATGCAGATTAGGCAAGAATAAGGACGCAAAGTAAGCGGAGATTCCTAGCACTGCTGCAGAGAGTAAAATGACGGCGACTGGCAGAAATGAGCGTCAGATATCTTGGGTAAGAGTCACAGGGACTGCATGTACAATAACCGTAGAACCTGAGGTCCCGAAACAAGACGGTCATCGCAGTACTGGTTCAAGCAAAGAACGAAGGGGAACGTCGTGCAAACGTGGTGTGTCGTGAAGGTGGGAGGAGCGAGAGGTCGTGGAGCGAGGGCAGGAATGGTGCAACGTGTCGGGTGACGCCGCTTAAAGTTTGGGGTGTCATTTTATCAGTGTTCACACGTGGGAGTACTCAAGATGACAGAGATAGAAAGAACCTGAGGCAGCCGAGCCGAAGTATGATACATGGACGATCTCACACTTTTTCTTCCACCCCAGCTCACAAGTTGAGGGGACTCTTGAGCCCAAACCACCACCGTCTTCCCGTGCCAGGCAAAAATAAATGACGCACCACCAGCAGCAGACACCACATCCATGGATCCATTCAATAGACCCACCAGGTCACAAGATCAGGAAAGATCTTGAGACATCCGTTGGTGATACTTATTGAGCTAGTTAAGGCTAAACATGTAACTCAAGACAAAAATAAATGGCTTAAACTGCATAGAATGAAAATTAAGTTTTTCTGATGCAGAAAGGTCTAAATATCAATTTTCACTGTTGATAATCAAACATTGTAAGTGTTGCACCGGCCCGGCTACCATTCGCCATACTATGATTATATAAACATCACTTCGAGCCACACTTGCGCCAACTCATGGCCTTCGCCCGTCTCAGTGTTGGGCTCTTTAGGTCACGTCTGATTTCCCCTCCAGTAGGACGCGTCCTTTCTCCCATAGGTGGCATCTTCCAAAAGAAATATGCTACAGAGGTGTCTTTGGAACAACGGCCGACAGATGTCAATGCCGCATTGTCGCGGACCTCCGTCCTCTTCAAGACATACAAACCAATAACTCCGGGCATCCGCCACCTTCGCCGCCCTCTTAATCCCCATCTTT
This sequence comes from Russula aff. compacta, assembly GCA_003313875.1. Lineage (NCBI taxonomy): Eukaryota > Fungi > Basidiomycota > Agaricomycetes > Russulales > Russulaceae > Russula > Russula aff. compacta. The sequence goes on along the minus strand of QLOT01009757.1, from coordinate 19,121 downwards.
ACAAAGGTAGACCTTTACGCCTCCTTACCGTCGCACTACGGAAGAAGGGGGGCAGAAATTCCAAGGGTCGGATCACCGTTCGCTCTCGAGGCGGTGGCCACAGAAGGCGCATTCGTCTCGTAGACTTTATGCGCACTGAGCCCGGGCCACATGACGTTGTACGGATTGAATACGACCCTAACCGCTCTGCCCACATCGCTCTTCTCAAAAGCCGCAATCCTAACGTCGAAGGAGTGAAGAAATGGAGCTACATTCTAGCTTGCGAAGGCCTACGGGCAGGACACGTGGTGGAGAGCTTCAGACAAGGAATCCCTGATGGACTCGTTGAAGGATTCGTTGACTCGAAGAAGACTCGGGGAAAGGGATTGGCGATGGGTGACGATGATCCTGCAGCTGCGAACGCATCCCTCGCTATCGGCCTTCTGCGGGCTCGAACTGTCAAACCAGGGAATGTCCTCCCGCTCCGTTTAATACCGACCGGGACTATCATTCATTGCATCGCTCTCAATCCACATGGCCGCGGCATTCTTGTCCGCTCAGCTGGCTCGTTTGGCCAAGTCATCGTCCACGAGGATAATGAAAGATACAGCCAAGTACGCTTACAAAGCGGAGAAGTACGGAGAGTACTTCAGGACTGTGTCGCGACGATTGGGAAGGTCAGCAACCCACTTTGGAAGGGAAGGATCTTGGGCAAGGCGGGGCGTGCACGATGGCTTGGTAGGAGACCTCATGTGCGGGGTGTGGCTATGAATGCGTATGTTGTCCCGTACTCTGCTAGACCATGCGACCATATTCATGAATCTCCAGCGTCGACCACCCCCACGGAGGTGGTCGTGGCAAGTCAAAATCCAACAAGCATCCTCGTTCTATTTGGGGATGGCAAACAAAAGGCAAGCGAACACGCAAACCTGGACCTAAGGGTCCCAAAGGTAGCAATATGATGGTAGTTCGCGAGCGTCCGAGAGGTGTGGAGAGGAGAGCGCGTTGAGCTGTAGCATATCACAGCGTCGGCCCGGTTAGCCTAGCCTAGTACTTCGCCTACACACCCTTTGCGTATATACACACTCGTTCCTTGTCATGTCAGTTTCCGACCCTACACACCCCCTCAAAACAATTTTGCAGCTCCAACTCGCCTCGGATAATGCTGCTGTTTCGAATTTACCCTATGTGATTCAGTTCCTGTCTCCTCAACATCTCCAACCTTCTCCACACCTTCCAAAGTGGTTGACACGCATCAACTCCTTAATTCACTCGAAAGATCCCGGTGCACGCTGGGCTGGTCTTTCTATCGCGTGCCAAACATCTTTATTGTCGCGAGAACTAATGCTAGAGAATGCTAGGGGTTGGGTCAGCGCAGCTTTGCAACTATTTTCAGTCCGTGTGTCTATCCATACCTTCTTCACATGGATCTCACTATGCGAAGAAACAAGAGCCCTTGCCAACTTTAAAAGCGGCCATACGACTTCTCACACATATTTTCTCCGTTGTAACCGATACCCCAGAGTTCCAGAGGCAAATCGCATCCCCAAATGTTCCTAAGTTCAGCCTTGCACTCATCATCGTCGCCGAGGGTCATCCAAGCCGTGAATTAAAGGTCGGCCATTACCGGTCTCATTCCTTCAGTGGCTCACAGCACCTTCAGCTGCTCGCCATTAACGCGTTGTACGTATTGGTGCCAATCTATCCTACTCTTCACAAGGCTCTCCATGGACGGCTTTCTGTGCTGTGCCTTCGTCAGTTGAACTGCTCAGCGGGACAGCCAACGGATGGTTCACTCTCTCAAGCTATATCCCGGTTGTATTCAGTTCTCGCTGTCACCGGCGGAAAGGTCGGTGCAGCCGGTCTATGGAGGAAATCCGTGGACGAGATTCTGTCCATCGGCTGGGCGTCGCTTGGTTCCCTCAGAACTACGTTCCCCAATGACGGTCTGATCAGATATCTAGCATTCAAATTGTTCACTAAAACAAAGTTCAGCGAATATGGCACCTCCCATGCCGTACCAGCCATACACGGAAGATGCAATGGTGTCCATCCCGTTAAATCTTGATCGCCTTCGATGCGCTGTTCTCGCGCTCTGCGACCTTCTAACGTATACATGTGCCTTTTCTAATCCCACTCAGCGTTAGCTCAGTGTCTATCAGGTCTACAACTGCCAGAGCCATCCAATTGCCGTTGGGTGCTCTCGTGAACTTTAGTCAAGCGTTATTGAGTTGTACGACCGATAATGACAAGGTTTGCAGATCCCCCTCGGCCATTACCTACCTGATTAATGTTTTCCAGGAAGAAAGACGTGTCGAAACTTCTGTTCGCGCAATGGAAGAGACGGTTGTCCCAGAGATCTGCGCTCTCGGCAGCGACTTACTGTCTAGACTTGCCAATTCGTATGTTGGAGCGATCCCTTCCCCCTCTCTCCACTTCACCGACCCGGTGGGTTCATCTAGCGCAGAACGTCACCTTACGCCGCACGCAGGGCGATTTACAAGTATCATTCTGTTTCACCTTGAGCTTGCTCCACCGCCGTAAGCGTCTGCACTTTGCCGCCGCAATACAGCAACACCCGATACTCAGCTGGTCCCTTTCAGGAACCGACGTCTCGTATTTTTGCAAGCTCTGGTGTCACTATTGACAAATGTGCACACGATGTATTCCCCCCCGGTATTGAATCGGATTGCTAAGGTTCTTCTGTCTATCCTCTCGGTCCTCTTGCCGACCCAGTCCGATTTAAGGGGTGGCCCTGTATCGACCACCAGTGGCAAGGGTCGGAAGGGTAAAAAGCGAGCATATGACTATGAGGCAGACGAAATATTCAAGATCACGACCAATGTCATATGCCCGACCTCGGCGCACAGTGCGATGATATTAACCACGCTAGAAGGTATATCATCAGCCTCTCTTCCCTTTGTAAACACTCTTAACAAAGCCCACGGCCTAGCCCTTCCATTGGTTCTTCACAATTCATGCCTTCCACCAGCCACGTATTCGCTCGTCTGTCGAGTGTTACTTGGCCTCAACGTTTGGCTGCCTTCTTTGAATCCCGTTCGATTCTCAGGCGATCCATCGCTCCACGCCCAAATTTTGCGCGGGCTTCAAAGCGCATGCATGGGTCTTAGCGCCGCCGATACTCGAAGTGCTATGGGCAGGAGCTTGGGCTTAATCATACACGAACTTCTGGAGCCAATTGATGACCCGGTGAGTTACGTACAACGTGGGGGATGAATTATCCTCACTACTGTCCCAAAAGAACACACCTTCTACTTCCACTCTGAGAGAACTCGATAGACTTCTTCATCCCCGTGTTCCGTCACTCGTGCGAGCTCTCCCGCACGTTGAGGTATTGTCGTTATTCCGTGCGGAGGAGAGTGCGGAGGAGCAGGAAATACGAGAGAGTCTCCGCATTGTTTCACCATCAAATGGAATAGAAAGTACGGGTTGCGAGGGTCAGGCATCGATATTAGCGCCAGCACTAGCTCCTCAGCCCCTTCATCCAAATCCTGATACGTTGCCCAACGCTGGCCAGCCCAAGACGCCAGCGCCAGTGCCCTTGAAATTATCGACATCGGATCCAACCACATCACCAAGAGAGAGACCTGCTCCCACACCCTCATATGTACACAATAATTCTTTGGCCGACTTTCCAAACCAGGATCCCTCGGATTCCAACGACATATTACGCTCCCCACAGCAACATGAAATCCCTCCATCATTCACGAGCGCGGTTGTTACTGCGCCCGAGGGGTCGTGCTTAGGTACGGTGCCGGGGTTTATCAATGCAGTGGAGGAGGATGAGGAGGATGAAGAGATGCCAAGCATCGACATGGGATCTGATTCAGATTGAGCTGGTTGTCAGAACACTAGCAGGAAATACGCCGCTCCGCAGCTATGTGTGTAGATGATCACAAGACGGCGGTGCAATGCGTCGTTGTTGAACATGAACCCGCGTATTTCGGAGATTCGGTTCAGTCAAATGCGAATCCGTTTACGATGTAGTCCTTTGGAGACTACTTCCATCATGTCATCGTCTGATTCGTTGCGGACCGTGTCACCTTCTGGCGTTAACGTTGCTAACTAGGGATGATTACAGTCGGAGCAAGATGCGGGGCATCAGTTGACATTGCAGCCTAGCAGGCTATGGAAAGTTGACGGACCTTGTGAATGAACACTTGGGCAACGACATTTTCTGGTTCAAGCGCACGAGCGCGTTCCAAATGATGTTTTGCTTCCCGCAGCAGGGTCTGCTTTGAGGCATCGTTAGTTTGCCCTTGTGTTCCGTAAGGAATTAACTTTGACAATAATCATAGGTTTTCTACATGCCTTGGGCGCTACGGCTCAAGTCGGTATCCGCGAATATCGCCAGTCGTAAACAAAGAAGGCCCGCGTACGTATGCAGCACGGAATTGTCTTGGTATGGAGGTGACGGAAGGTAGCTTTATTTCGGGAGCTGAGCGTATGTAAGAACGAAGGAAACGGGGATCCGCACAGCTCAAGTTCATCGAGGGCCTCGCGCTCCCGTCCAGCCACCGCCAGAGATAATACTAGCTCTTGTAAGAGAGGTTCGCGCTAAAATGCGAGATACTTGTGAGTCGGGGGGGCATTCAGAGGGATATGCTAGGCCGTGAAGCAAGTTGAGAGGGCGGAGGGCGCGCACCTCTTCTGGGTGTTGGAGCATCATGACCCTGAGAAATTCGATGTGCTTCGCCGTCCCGAGGATATCGCCTGGCGGTGAGTCGACGGCGAGTAGGATGAGGCCGATTTTCCAAATGACCATCCATTCGATCTCGTCACATCGTGAGAGGAGTGCGAATGCCCTTTGGGCCAAAAGAAGATCTCCGCGCTGGATTGACAGATGCAATATATCACGAAGACGGCGAAGGTGAACCTTGCGGGCAGATGAAGGTCGCTTCCCATCGGGCGAGGCAAATAAAAAGGGACTACTGTGCCTGTCATGCATGGTGAGGTGCGGTGCGGTGCGGTGCGATCTGCAGTAACATTAAGCCATTGTATTACGGCATATCCATAAAATTAATTGTAAATTCAATAGAGATATCGTATCGGCTCCACTTTTTACGTCCAATCAATCGCCTTCTCTCAAGGGTTCGCGCTCCAGAGACTTGAGTGGAACGATACGAGTGCGAAGAATCTGCTCGCGCCGTGCGCCAAAGTACCGTGGCGTTTCGAAGCTCCAGACCAGGTTGCCTGCGGGCCAATGCTGGCACGCTTCGATGTACCGTTTGACATCGATGTCGACCTCGGGCCCAAATGATCGCAACGAAGCCTTTGCGGAGAGAAAGTCGTCCATCAGTCGTTTGTAGTGTACTCCAACAAAATTGCACGCCGCTTGGATGTCCATATTTTGCGTCCTCGTCAGCACGGTGATAAAGTTATTGCCCTCCAAACCGCTGTTAAGTTCCATGTTGTAGGAATATAGGTCCTGGGGTTGCAAAAAAGCTGTCAGCTTCTGGCACTCGGTCAGCACACAGTATATATTCACATTTGCCCAGCAGACCATGTCCACGGCGCTGAAGTATAACTTTTGAAAGGTGGGGTCCGCTAAGACTTGTTCCGGAAGGTCTATGCCCAAGATATATGAAATCACGCCAAAGCAAACACGGACGGCACTGTTCTCGCGGCGGAGATGGACGTAATCTTCGAGGTCAAGAACCTCTCCACGATCGCGTAATCCAGCCTCTTGGACAACGGAATCGATATACGCATCGCAATGTGCGAGAAACCGACGGAACGTTTTTGGTCTGATTGTCGTAATAAGGCGCGCGCGGAAGCTTCCGGACTAGAATCAGACACGACACTTGAACAGCCTGACATTAGTCAACTCACTCTGCCGTCATTCGCGCGAGCTTCGACCCGTCGGACCAAGTGGGGTCTCGCATGACTTTAAGAAAGATGTCGCCCGTGTGACGAGCGTCACCGTAGCATTGCTCGTCGCTGAGTTCGTCAATGACGAACAACAAGTTGACGAGATCGCAGCAAGTCCGAAACTCCTCATAACCAGCATATGGGTAGCAGTGTGAGCTCAACAGTTCACTCTGACCCTGGAAAAAGAAAGCGCGGCGACGATCAGCGAAGACGGCATAGCTATTGACCCAACGTCTGGACTCGGCGGCAGCACGCTTCCAAAAGGGGTTTGTAGCATCGTGAAATGCGGTCGAAAGGGAGAAAAGATCAGGAAGTACAAAATAAGACGGAGGGTGAGCCATAGCGAGAAGTCCAGTGAAACAATCAAGTCGTCCCACTATTTATGCTCCTATGGTGGGTTTTTCGATCGAGCGGCGCAAAAGCGCATCCCCGTGAGATGTGGAGTAACGAACATTAAGCCGGGTATCTAGGCATACCAGAGCAAAGAACACCGGGTTTCAGCCACTCGCGCGGTCACAACGCCTTATGACGGCGGCAATCCCGAGCGTTGCCAATGGCAATGAGTATACTGCGACGTCATGCCCACAAGTCATAGACAAAGTGTGTCCACAGATGCACGTAATCTCACTCATCGATGCAGCCATGGCGCTCAGTGTACGGCCTGTCACGAAGCCACATTAATGATTGACATAAACATGTTAGGATGTAAGAGCGCCTGGAGAAGTGATTCTTGATGGAGGTCGTATAGTGTGGAGATTTCCGATTCGAGTGACAACGGGCATTAGATCCCTTTGGAACCATGAATGTGATGATGTTCCTGAAAATGAGCGATTTACACGTGCAGGTTTTAGAGAATAGCACCATGCAGCCGCAAATCCGGCGCGTTCTAAACAAAGGGGATCCATAAACTTTGCGGCACATGCGGCCAACCGAGCATCGCATCATACACGTACCAAGACAATAGTGTAGCACAGCCCGACTGCGCGCACAGAAAACGGACTTGTCTTGCCACAAAGAAAGGACTCAATTAGGTTCTAAAGAATGCAGTCTGGTTATGTAATCATCACCTGACAACTAACTTGAAACCACACTCCCACCGTCGGCCTCCTACTGTAATATCCTCTTTCAACATGGTACGCTACACGCAATGCCGTCCGATATCCTTTCTAAACGATACTATCAGGCTACTCAGATATCTACAGTAGCCTCGGAATTACGTGACACGACAAAAGTGGAACGCATAGGTACTCACTCTCTCGCGTCTTGGTAATTAATTCGCGTGTAAGATACTTGACAGGCGCGCATTCACATATACGTGGTCTTGGGTTGGATGATCGGTTAGAACCTCGCGCAAATTCACAGGGCATGGTCGGTCAGGCAAAAGCTAGGAAGGCCGCGGGCATGATCCTCAAGATGGTCCAGGAGGGTAGAATTGCGGGTCGTGCCATGTTGTTCGCAGGTCCACCTTCCACGGGCAAGACTGCCATCGCCCTCGGTAATGTCGGCCTTTTTGGTTTCCTCCCACGCTGAGTTTGTTTGTTTCTTGAGGGATGGCACAAACGCTTGGTTCTGATGTGCCCTTCACGATGATTGCCGCCTCGGAAGTCTTCTCGCTGTCCATGTCGAAGACAGAAGCCTTGACACAAGCTCTTCGACGTAGTATTGGGGTGCGCATCAAAGAGGAAACCGAGATCATCGAAGGCGAAGTCGTGGAGGTTCAGATTGACCGAAGCCTGACTGGTGTCAGTACATTCTCTCTCCAGCGGCGGGGTCTGCCTTGTTACTGACCTTGAATCGTTTGAAAGTCTACAAAGACAGGAAAACTTACAATCAAAACGACAGACATGGAAACCATCTATGACCTTGGAACGAAAATGATAGACTCCCTCTCAAAAGAAAAGGTCCTCGCTGGCGATGTGGTTTCGATTGACAAAGCTTCTGGAAAAGTCTCGAAACTGGGCCGATCTTTCGCACGCTCGCGGGATTACGATGCTATGGGTGCAGATGTACGCCCTTCTGTATCATCACTTGTGAGCTCTCGAATGACAAAAACAGACAAAATTCGTCCGGTGCCCCGAGGGCGAGATACAGAAGCGAAAGGAAGTCGTTCATACAGTATCTCTGCACGAGATCGACGTGATCAACAGCCGAACGCAAGGATTTCTCGCCCTTTTTGCAGGAGATACCGGCGAAATCAAACCGGAGTTGCGTAACCAGATTAACACGAAAGTCACCGAATGGCGCGAAGAAGGCAAGGCGGAAATTGTGCCGGGAGTGAGTTTGCATCCATCTCTCCGTCTTTCTTGAATACAAACCATCGCTGGCAATCTAGGTACTTTTTATTGACGAAGTGCACATGCTTGACATCGAGTGTTTCTCTTTCCTCAACCGTGCACTTGAGAACGACCTTGCGCCACTGGTCATAATGGCTTCGAACCGCGGGATGGCACGTATACGCGGAACAAAAATTCAGAGTCCACACGGATTGCCAGTCGACCTTCTCGATCGCGTTTTGATTGTCAGTACCAAGCCGTATGAAGAACAAGATATACAACAAATTATCCAAATACGGTCAGTGAATTGCTCAGACCACGCCTCCGCGGAATATTTGATTTACGGGCGTTTTCATTTCTAGGTGCGAGGAGGAGGACGTCACACTTACTGCGGAGGCGTTGAGTGTATTAACGTCAATGGCTGTGCAAACGACTCTGCGCTACGCGTTGAACCTAATATCATGTGCCCAGGTTCTAGCGCGTAAGCGGAAAGTAGAGAAGGTTGACGTTGAAGACCTTCGCCGTGCTTATACATACTTTATGGACGAGAAGCGTAGTGTGCAGTGGTTGAAGGAGCAGCAGGGGTCTCTGATGTTCGAGGTTGTCGGGGATGAGAAAGATGCAATGGACGAGAGCAGCTAACCTGCATCACATGAGATTACCCGTCCCAACCGCGGCCGTATCGATGACATGGCATAGCTACTGAGTGTAACGGCGTGATGTATTTCCATTAAAAATTTTTGATTAAAAAAACTGATCGGATACAATCCGTGACATCGGTATTGCCAAGCAAACTTCAGGTAAAATGTTCATACCTTCCTTCCATACGGGAGTGGTGTAGAATACTGTGACACGGGGAAAGCCCTAACATGTTTCACACGCACGAATGAATTGTGATTGGGGTGTATAATTCTCACCCATAAGGACTCTCCGCCGAGGCGTCAGGAGAGAATGTCCGACACTGGGGCGCGGATGAACCTTTCAAGTACCAGGAAACCTTGTAGTAAAGAGCCGCTGACGGGATACCAGGACGTCTAGTTCTCGCGCCATTGATGCGTACATATAGTACAACTGTCAATACCACAGCAACTCCATGAGGCGTGAATAAGACCTGGGTTTGTCATATCACTCACCGATAGACTGCAAGGGCGAAGGGACCGGGTAACGATTACTGTACTGAAAAGTGAACGAGTGACTTACACGTCGTCATGGGTTCGTCAGCGGATCTGATCTGCAACTGGTAGAAGTAGGCACGATCGTTGTCGCATTTTGGACACGTCGCTTTCGAGTTTGGTCAGCCAGATCGGTTCAAGAATCGAAGTCGGGCGCATACCCGCTGTGGAATCGGCATGTTGCCACGCTTCGTCGCCACCTAGGACATCGTCAACTTGTTTGCGGGTCAATTTTGTGCGCGATGTCATCTATAAACGATTAGGGATGGCCTGCGTCAACGAGGAGGGACAGAGTGGAAAGAAACATCAACGACCTGCTTTGCTATCGGAAACTCGTACGCACAGGTGTTACAAGCCCACTTGTTGTACCCAGTCTGAGCAGATATAACAAGAAGGTTCGCGCAAGTAGGACAGAACAACATCATGGAAGATTAGGATTAGAATGGATTAGCGCTATTTTACACAAGGTAAGACGGTCCGGTGACCTCCGTGAGTGGCTACAACACGATACGATAGCGACTGTTGTCGCTTAGCGCTTCACCACCGCCCTCATGGACCAAACTAACTTAGACACCACCACAGGGAATGCTTTGAGACTGCAGACGTTTCAGGTTGCACCTCCATATTATTCTATGTACTCTCAATGACTGACATTTGACAGAGCAAATTCGATGTCAAGGACTTCGTAGGTGCCTTCTCAGAGAAGCTCATAGCACAATCCAAAGCGGATCCTGGACGTATGTGAAAAGGTTTCTTCAATACCTATGCACGGACCTTATTTTATCATGCAGCATTTAATCCGAAGCCTTTTATCAGCACATTTGAGGCCGCAGTTGACCGCCTCATTGCACTTCGTAAAGACGTCCAGGCGAAGACTGAGCAGATGGAGAAGAGTGTCAGGACCGCAGAGAGGGAGTACTCCAAGAAGATGTCTGACCTTAACCGTGGGTTTGAGGTATGCCTGGGGTGTCTCGTAGTGTTCTGAACGTCCCTCTGAAAGGCGATTAGGCAGTAGGAGGATCATTCGCGTCGATGGAAACAAGAATGAACGAAGTAGGACGGACAGCTGGTCGCATAGGTGAGCCTATAACTATCCTCTTGTGACATCTGACCCTCGTGTTGGGTCAGGCGAACAGCTTGAAACTGTCCACCTTCAACGACAGAGAGCGCAAGCAGCTTACGATTTGATCGACTACTACACGCAATTCTCCCGTGATGACACCTCACGAATAGATGGCCTCAAGAAGGAAGGAAAGGAAGGTCGGCGTCAGGTCGCGATACTGCTCCGGCGGTTGGCAACTCTCGCAAAAGACATAGACTTGCCAACCGCGGACGAGGTGGATAAAACCTCACCAAAGTATGGTCCAGTAGCTGACATCTTAGTAGACAAGAGAAAATATTGACAGGTACTGTGAGAAGTTCGAGACGGATATGCTCTACCTCTTCGACAAATGTTATCGAAAGGGTGATCCCAAAATGATGCATGTGGGTCCTATTATTGTCCGTATACAGTGTCCCTAATCACCTTCCTACAGCACTGTGCGCAGACCTTGCTTGATTTTAATGGCGGTGCCTCCTGTGTACAAGTATATGTGAATCAACATGACTTTTTCATCAACCGTGTCCAGAAGAACACGGACAGTGATGACACTATTCTGTCCGTGTTTTACCACCACATCACTGTGGTTGTACTCATATATAGTCAGCTGGCGCTCCTTGGCCGACCCTAGTACTATCCCACCCAAAAACGAGTCAAGTCTGACAGAGTTACTGGTCGAGATTCGAGGAACGGTCGGTCAAGAGGCCCAGATCGTGCAGGCGGTGTTTCCGAACCCTTCCCTTGTAATGCAAGTCTTCTTACAGCGAGTATTTGCTCAGTCGGTAATCGCATGCAAGTCCTCCCTAAGTTTCTATATTAAGACTATGATAGATTCAGCAACATATGGAGCAGCTCCTCACCCGAGCAGGCAACATGTCGGATCTAGCATTTTTGCGTGTCTTACAGCTGATCCACATGCAGACGTCTGTACTCGTTGAGGATCTCAAAGGCTACGATGTGCCCTCCACAACGCCAAGGTCACCTGCACAGAACATTGGTTTCTCGCGTCCATTGGCAGGACCGCCGTCGGCAATCCCGGGAGGCGCTGGTTCCACTGCCATTAGCTCCATACTTGAGACCGCCATGGAGGAACTCTTCGTTCCGTATACCGAAGGCCAACGTTACATTGAGCGCGAGATTAAAAACCTCACGGAGCTCTACGCGGGTTATCTGTCCGGTTTTACGCGGTATCATGTAATCATGACCTTCGCCTTCGCCCCTCCAACGTTATTAACGTCTGTTGACCCAGGAACGGGAAGAGAAATTAATTAAGACGAAGGGATCAATGCTGGATCGCATGATGAACGCCACAGCAACTTCCGGAGCATCCTCAACCTCCAAGGCTGCTGCCGCGATCATGCGTTTCGGAGGGATCGCTACGTCAGATCGTTACCAAGATAAGTTACTTGACGAGCAAGTCAGTGAGGAGGATGGATCGCTCAGTGTTGATGTCGCCGAAACGATACTAAAGTGGCATGCGGAGGCCATCGGCAGATGCGCAGAGTTGAGCCCACCTAACGACATGTGAGCGCGCCGATGGTCTTCTCAATCAGACGTCCGGACGCTCATGACTTGTAAGCCCTAAGCATACCTTTGCGCTCTTTCGCACTTTGGCGGAAGTCATTGCCGGCGGGTATATTGAAGTTGCAATTAACACGTGAGGATTCTTAATTTTGCATTCAAAAATAACTTTACGTAGTCTTCCCCGTAGGGCGGCAGCACGTCTGGAAGCCATAGATCACACGAAAACTGAACCCAGCTTACAGGCGCTTTCCATACTCCATTCTGTTGATCTCATCTGCCACCTTTGGCAGCAGTATGTCAGCATTGCATTACTTCCTCTCGCTGCTGGCTCCGTTGTGGTCCGCCGCGAGATGGTTGTTTTTAATAACCAGGCCGTCAGCAAGATAGAGGGCGCTGCGAACGCGCTTATGCAGCGTCTACTTGATGGTTAGTAGTCGTTGACTATGTCTTCTGTGCCTGCGCTCATGTTGATATAGCGATCGTCTCTCGGATTGCCACGCAGCTTGCCAAACAGAAAAAGGCCGATTTCAAGCCCCGGAACGACGATGATTCGTTTGCGCGAGTCAATACAGATCCCTGTGACGGGTGCTGCGAAGTTCTTGAGAAAGTTGGCATTGCGGCGAAACAAAACCTGAGTGGCAAGAACCTAGAGATATTCTTGACGGAAGTTGGTGTATCATTTCATAGGTAGGTGGCACCGTGATGTTGTTGTCTTTCGTTCCATCTTATCCGCAATCATGTAGTCAGTTACTTGAGCACCTTCGTAAATTCCCCGTAAGCGCCACCGGAGGTCTCATGCTCGCAAAGTATGTTCGAACCCTGGCACCTCCACTTACACCCTGACCAATCTTTCTCAGGGATCTCAAATCCTACCAAGATACAATCGCCACCTTTTCCATTCCCGCGCTTCACGAGCGCTTCGAGTTCATTCGACAATTGGGGAATATATTCCTCGTGCAGCCCGAGATCCTGAAATCGTACATTACGGAGAATTACTTGGGCCGGATTGAGCCCACTCTATTACGGCCATATCTGGCCCAACGCAGCGACTGGGGTCATGTAGAGAAAGGCTTCTCAGACGACACTGAGGATGTTGCTGGTGGGAGGGCTGGCACGAAGGGTCTACGTGATCGCTTCGGCATGGCCCGTCTGAGTATGATGATGAAGGACCTCGAGGGGCTACGTATTGGTGACAGTGTGCATATGGGGATGCAAGCGTTACCATCAGGGTTTACGCAGGGTTTCTCGATCTCATCACGGGCTTTTGGACGTGGAGATAATCCTGCATCGTGATTTGGAGACATGATGGATACTCATTTATGATTTTGGCCAGGTAGAATAGAAGATACGTAGGCGGGATAATAAGATAGCAAATTATAGGGTTATTCACCCTTAAAGATGGGTTTCCTTTTCTCTTTGAAAGCTTGCAAGGCTTCCTCACGATCCTTCGTCTGCAACAATGGCTCGTACGCGGCTCTTTCAAAATCCAGCCCTACAAAAAAGTTCTCAAGGGTTGTAGGCATGGAGTTACCGAATAGAACTCACCGGGCTCTAGAGACAGCTCCAGAGCTCGTGAAATAGCCAGCTTTGCTGAACGCAAGGCGAGAGGTGCTTCGAAAGCCGGATCAAACATCGTGATGATCGTGACAAGAGATAAATGTACCATTCGCAGCAATTTCCTCCGCAAGGGACAACGCGCGATCAATGGCCGGTGTGCCTTCTTCTGACACATAATCTACCAGCCCTGAGAATTCTAGGGTTAGGCATCGCACACCGAAAGATTGGCAATTGACACATACCCAACTCCTCAGCCTGAGTTGCAGTTAACAACCGCCCAGTGAAGATAAGATCTTTTGCCTTGGACAATCCCAGGATGCGTGTAGCACGCTGAGTGCCACCAGCACCCGGGATTATTCCAAGTTTCGTCTCGGGGAGACCGATCTTCGTGACGGAGTGACCTTGTCAGGAGACCGCATTAGGTTTTTTGATACTCTAGATGGATCGTCGCGAGAGTCATACCCGCTACACGCAAGTCACACGCGAGAGCAAGCTCCAACCCGCCACCCAGAGCAGGACCGTCAATGGCCGCGATGGTGGGCATAGGTAGGCTCTCGAGTTTGCTGAGCGCGGTGCGCAAGTCGGCAAGGAACTTGGAAACTTGACCTTTGGACATGGTGCGCCGTTCTGCCAAATCGGCGCCGGAGCAAAATGAGCCGGCGGTGGAGGAATTCAAGATGAGCGCGCGGACGGAGTTGTCGAAGCGTACAGAGTCCAAGCAGTCTGTGAGTTGCTGCGGGTGTGTGTGTGTGTGTAGCCGTCATGTGGGCCAAAAAGGTTCTCTCGGGTATGATAAGAAGGGTGAACCGTACCTTGAGCAGCTGAAGAGAGATCGCATTCTTCGCGTGCGGACGGTTCAAGGAGAGGGTGGTGACACCTGGATGGGACGACAGAGACTGAAGAAAGACTTCATGAGTGTTGACGGCAGAGATGAACCTCCGGGTCGCAACTGGGCACTGTTTAGCAGCTCTGAAAGAAGTGCGAAGCGGGTGAGTGAGTGATAGTGACATGCGATGCGGGCGGGCCTAGCACTTCGTGCGTGTCGGGAGTTGCCATCGCATGCATGTCTCTGCTAAGTGGAGGATGTTCGGTCGCCGTGCCTTGTGACGAACGGTTGGCCGAGCCCAGAGTACTGTTCTGTACCGTATATGTGTGAAGCAAAGCAACTTGCTCTCAAACACAAATTCGATCCCACTAGTTCTACGTCACATACTGTACATGGACCCAGACCACAAGATGTGGCGTTCCAAGGACGCTAATCGTATCCATCACCACCAGTGCACAAACGTATCCGAGTCTCGGCAGCAGGCTCTAGAGAGATAAACTTGCTCTCCAAAGGCGTCTCAATGGCTGACAACGAGTCTGCCGATCCAAGTACTACCGAACTACAACCGCTTGCGTATCAGGTTGGCGGGCACGGTGGTATCCAGGTGATAGGGGATGGTGCCCTCATCGTCAAGCCCGCGTTGCCCCTTGAGCTTCAATTTTATCAGCATAGCCTACCAAGTCCTGCGCTGGCCTCATTGCGCTGCTGGGTTCCCACGTACCTCGGTATGTTGCGTTTGGAGGGCCAAAATACCTCTGAGGGCCTCGCAACTGTCGAGGGGGTTCCAGAAAGTGAGAAAGATGAGTATCCACTTATCGGTTTTCCTCTCTTAAACTCGAGGGCCGACAAGCGAATTGTAAAATACAGTTGGTAGTCCTCGAAAATGTCGCGCATGGGTTTCGAAAGCCAAATATTCTCGACATAAAGCTAGGCACAGTGCTCTACGATGAAGATGCACCGCCGAAAAAAAAGGAACGGATGCAGGAAGCCGCAAGGCGTACCACTTCTGGGCGAGTCGGAATTCGCCTGACGGGCTTCCAGGTACGCGCACACAGCTCACCCAAAAGGCTGGCCTGAACATACGCCCACCGTACTACAGGTCTTTGGCAATAAGACATCGCAACCCCTCGTCGTTCCAAAAAATTATGGAAAATCTATTTGCACTGCAGAGCTTCCTGCAGCGATCGCACGGTTTTTCCCCGTCCATGGTTCGATGAAGTGAGAGGGACAACCCAATCTTGCTCCGGTGCGATTATCTTACAGGGACCATGCTCTCAGCGGTCTGCCAGGAGCTCATCCAGGCGGGCGATTGGATGTCGGACTGCCGGGTACGCTGCTTGTACCGATTTTGAGGTTCATTCGGCAGAGTGTTCAAGAACTGCGGGACGTACTGAGCTCGATCGAGCTGCGCCTCGTTGGGAGTAGTCTCTTGGTCGTTTATGAAGGGGATTGGGAGCGTGCCGAGGTGGGAGTGCAGTGGCTCGCTGAAAGGGTGATGGATGACAAAGAGGGAGGGATATGGGAAGACGAGGAGGAGGATATAGAAGAAGAGGATGAGGAGGAGAGTGAAAGCTCAGATGGAGGATCGGACTGCCCCTGCGTGGTGAGACTGATTGACTTTGCGCACACGCGACTCAAGCCGGGGCAAGGACCTGACCCGGGCGTGCTCAAAGCACTCGACACCATTTTGGGCTTGTTGGACGGAAGGATCGCGTCGGTCACAATGACGTCATGCCGTACATAACGTACTATTTAATTTCTGTTCGTTCAACTTGATCCACAACATCACAATGCAGTCTCTCGTGAGTCTCTCCGCCCTTGGTCCCATCTGTCTTGCTCATATCAAAAGAACCCTTTCTCTGCTGCTGAATCCGCAATCGCCATTCAGATGGAAAAAATGCGCGCTGCAGAGGCCGTGGCAGCGAGGGACGTAATTGCCCAGCACCTTTCCTTGGCTTGCAAGTCAATTCGTGACAAGGCTGCTATCATCGACACTCTCCGTCAACAAAACAAATATCTTGAAGACATCCTCAACGAACACCCACATGCACCAGCAACTTCTGCTCTCGCGTCCCAATCTGAACTGCCATCTCCAGCAGGCCAGGAAGCACCATTTATGAAGCCGATCGATGAGAATTTAAAAGCCCATAGCACTACTTTGAATGAGCCACTCTCATCAGACATTGCCACGGAAGAAGAGCCTCCCAAGTACGAGGTGACCGAAGCTCTGTCTCAGGTATGGTGAAACGGTGTTCCCCTTTTGACTTTGACAATGTGCGGTGACTTCGACAGCTCTCAATGTCCCACTCCAAGGCGCCCGAGGGTGACACCCAATCCACTCGCCAGGATGCGCTACGGTTCCTCCGTGAGGCAACCTTCAACAGTCTCGCCAGAGTTAATTCCCCGCGAGTTGACACCCCGGACACCCCGACGACTCCAAAGATGATCGGTTCTGACCTCAACAACCTAGATATCAAGGTTCGCTTCTTTGTGCCTGATTTTTTTTTATCACGCTCATGGACGTAAAAGATTGTCGCTGGCCCACTTTGCCAGCAGGCCGAGGCGGAAGAGTCTATCAGGGCAAGGCACGCAATCCTAGCTGCGCTTCCTCTTCCCGCGGGAATACCATCAGATGCACTGAGGCCCATTTTAATCCCTTCTGCGTACACGCTACAAGAATTCCTTGCATGTGCAGTTGGGGTGGGTTTCTTCTCTCATATACAAACCCCTGTTCATTTGGCCTGCGCCTACAGACCCTCAAGACCGCGTATGGATCACGATGTTGGTTGCGTATGCAGATTGATCACTGACTTGGCACCCTTCAGACTTGCAAACCATCGTATATTCCAACAGTTGACAACAAATTGGTGTCCCGAGCGTGAGGAACACGGCTATTTTCTGACTCCCCTTTTCAAGTGTAGTACAAACCCGCGGGTTGCAACCGCCCATCGTTGGACGATGGTCGATGTTATCCCTAAGCTGCAAAAGCCGACAGGTCCTCGACCATTCCACCTGCTGAGCATGCGGTCACTCACTAACCTCGAGTAGAGTGTTTCTACAACAAGGACGGGAAGTGGTATTATGCTGGCGTATATAAGGCAATCAGACTTGACGATCTGACAACGAAAGAATTCGAACAACTCTCGACTGAGGCGAGTAATCATAATTTTCTCACTTTCTGCAATCGTGTTGCCGACCAGCGCCACTGCCGATTTAGGCGACACAATCCCTTATTAAAGAGACTTTGGCTGGACGCAAGAACGTGTCACCTCAGACAGTCTACGAAACAACTCAACTATACTTGGCTGGAGCTCTTAAGATTGCTTGCGTTGGCTTGCAGTGCGTCGGATTCAACGACTTGCTTTATAGGACAATCCTCGAGCAAGCAACAAGGTGTGCACAAACTGGTCATTGGCGTAGTCCGTTCGGTTTTGATCTCTTTCTGAACTCGGATACTGGTTCGATTCCGCGACTGTTCTCTCTTCCTGGTACACCTGTTTCGCCCTTGTGACGCTGCGGACGCGAACGATTTGTTCGGAGGATTTCGCATGGCCAAATAACATATTCCTAGCGCATCGAACGACTCTAAATGTATTCTTTCTGTCTCAAGACCCTTGAGCTTGTATCCCTGTTACGCCATATAACGATTGTTTTAAATGTACTTCTCGGCTGGCTTGAATGCTACATCCTGTGAAGGAGAGGTCATGTTACCCACACAGTGCCCGTAAGTGACTAGTGCGAGTCACCATTCCTTTCCAAAGGGAACGTGGGACAACAACATTCGACAGAGCTCAAAGCCAACGTCTTACTGCCCTGGCCAAGTGCATGAAGTCTTTGTCGCCGGAACCTGTCAGCCTCACAGGGTCTGGTGATGTTGATATGTTTATCATGGCGGCTCTAGCATTCCACCCGAGACCGCATCCCACCTGGTCTTCCTCTTCGTAGCACATACTGATTAGGATGACGCCAAAGAAGCCGGCGCTGTCGTCGACTTCAGCTTTCCATTCAGATACATTCGAGGAGCGGTCTCACTCTATTCCTGACTTGCCATTCCGCGTGTGTCAGGATTTCTGGTTCTCCGACGGAAACATCATCCTTTCCGCTGGACCCTTTGCGTTCAAAGTCCATCGCGGCCAGCTGGAACGTCATGCGGAGATCTTCCAGACGATGTTGTCGATACCCCAACCAGAAAACGCCGACAGCATCATCAATCTCTGCGACTCACCGACGGACGTATATCATCTTTTAAGGGCCCTATATGACGGACTGTATGAAACCTATTCTGATAATATGTCTGACCGACTGATTGCTGCTGCTTCTCCCCCCACGGGGGCGCGCACAGGTACTTCCGCCAGCCGTTCGTGCAGGACTTCCCGTTCCTCGCCTCCGTCCTCCGCCTATCCTGCAAGTACTTCATCAGCATCCCACGGCGACGATGCCTGCAGCGCCTGCAGACCTACTTCCCCGCGACGCTTGCCGAGTGGGACCGCCGCGAGCGCATGTCGCTCACGCCCGATGGATCCTACGAGCCGCGCTACGAGATCCCCTCGCCGATCCACGTCATCAACCTCGCGCGCGAGCTCAACGTCGGCTCCATCTTACCCGCCGCGTTCTACGACCTCGCGCGATACGCCACGTCCAAGACGGCGAGCGGCGCCGAGCCGCTCGCGCACTACGTCCTCGAGATGCCCAGCAGCGACGATGACGAGAACAGCGCCACCTGTACCTACACTTCCGCTACCCCCTCCGAGTCCACGACGAATGCCCCCTCCACCTTCCCGTTCCCACACTCACACTCA
>QLOT01009750.1:0-10512 GCA_003313875.1 Russula aff. compacta | reverse complement strand
TACCGACCCCTAAGCACGTTTAAGAACATTTAACCGAACTCAACCAAATGGGGGTTTTCCTGATGGGCTTGGCCCAGGCCGCGGATTTTGCACGTAAAATCAATGCATGGGCTAGTCCTGTGCAATCTATGGCATACTAATGACTTGCTGGGGATGTGATGACGCATGGGCACAGTGGCGATCGCAACCCGTACTCCCGACAGCGGTGTTCAGAAGAGAGCGCACAGGAGATGCAGCGCGCGCAGGTTGTGTCTCGACTCGCTAAAGTAAATCCAAAACTAGTCCAGGTTTATTTCCCATTCTGTACGCCTGTACGATTGGCAATAGAAAGAGAGGTTTGTGCAGAGAAGAGCTAGGCTAGACAATGAGGGGGGCAGTCGACGACCGGTCGAGAGTCTGGCCACACAGACAAAACGTTTCCGCTGGCTTGAATCTCTTGCGCCCTCGGACAGACGATGTGAGAAGAAATGCAGAGAGAGAAAACAGGAAAGTTGTTGCTGACAGTTGCGCGGACGCTGTTGATGTGGATATGGGGCACTGAAATCGAGCTAAAGTTCTTGTCACATCAAAGCTGCTGCTTCACACTGGCCAAAGCCAAGACGTCAACTTGGCTTTGCATTCGCCCGCGGCCTATTGGCCTGGCTTGGCCCGGCTCACGGTCTGAAGCCGGGCCGAGAGCACACAAGTGTGGCATGGCCCGGATCGCAGCGGGCCGCGTCAACGCCCAACGCTTACTGTAACTGTAACCAAACCTATTTCGTTCTTTTCCTTTCAATCCCTCACCGCCCTTTCGTCCCGGCCCGCCTCCCTCGTTTCCTCCGTCTCCCCCTTAGCGACTGGCTCAAAATAACTGTGAACGAATCATACCGCATCCTACCCTCAACATGTCTTCCTCTTCAAGCCCTTTCCGTCTCCTTCCACCTCTCGACCCTCAACCACTGGCGCAAGACCCCTGCAGGCTAATCCCATCATCTCCCTCCCTCACAGCTTCCCGACCTCTCTTCCCCTTTCTTGTCTTTCCTTCTTAACTTAGGCAACAACGATCAACTTGGTCGGAACCGTGGGGCACCACACGCCTCTGAATGCATCCCCTAGCTCTTTTCTTGACGTTTTTACTAACAATTTTCATACAAATTTCCTTGGACGAGAACACCGTGTACAATGCGCACCGCATTTTTGATGCCCCTGGATACCAAGGATTCATGTATTTAAAGAGAGGCTTCTCTCTCGGGCACGATATTACATATCAACCTCTTCGCGCAAATCCGAGTATGTAACCCTTGCTCATCTTATCCTCGCGTGTTGTTTGCTTTGTCTGTCTGGTACGTCTCTTCGTGGAACCTCTGTCTACGAACGTGCCCGATTCTTCTTATTCCCGTCCTACTCTCTCTCTTGGCGTCCGCGTTCCTAGAAACGCAGTTTATGGTACGTGCCTTGCCCCGCGTCTGTGTGTTCACGCCTTTCTGGGATCGCCTGTCCTACCCACCTGTCTCTATTTCCACTCTCCCTCGGATGGGGAAATCAACCTCGCAGCCACCTCGATAGCTACACAGGAGCGTCATTGACCAATGAACGGAAGCTATCCGCCGAAGTAAAGGATGTGAAAACCGGGAAAACATGGTTAGATCCACTTGAAGGTAAGATCTTAATGGGCAATGCATGAGCGCATGAATCTTCGCCTCGACTACTACCAAAGTATGTAACTCATGACTCCCTGGTATGAGTTCTCCATGACCATGAATTAACATGGGATTGCCTTTATCGCCATTCCCACATTTGTCACTCTAGCCTATTGGTGCTGGTAAGAGCACTCGTGGTCAAGATTTATAAGATGATTGCTAGTGGATGCTAGAGGGATTGATTTGGTAACTTGGTTGCGCACACCGTGAGATAAACGTGGCTGTGCACCTATCTTACCATTCCCAGCTATCTGACCCTGTCATCAGATACCGCGTTCACCCTTTGCCCAACTAGACTCAGATGTCTTCGACAATTACCCCCTCACCGAACTTTCGAGCCATTTTCGATACCGCATTGGACACCTACGCTAAGCAGACTGGCATAGACCTCACCCGCCATCCCACTGCAGATAAACTTCAGACCTGCACCACCTCCGATGCTGTCCTCCAGCTACTTCAAGAAAAAGAATCCACATTCAAAGACTGTCGCAATGAAAATCAAAAGTTAATCAACTGCCTTCGACCCATAGTCCAAGTCGTTCATGCATGTTCAGGAATCCTCGCCGATGTGGCTAGCCTGGTAAGCACCAGGATTGGACTTGATTTTCTGCATCCTTACGCTTTCCACCCAGGTGCCATTCCAGCCCACAAACACAATTCTCGTTGGCATCGATGTTCTCCTCACTGTTCGCATCTCCTGCACTCTCCTCATACCTGCCCTTCTGATGTCTAGCGATATCAGGCCGCCCTTGGCGTCAGTGCAAGTTATGATGCGCTCATAGACCTCTTTGATTGCGTAGCAAATTTCCTCAGTCGTCTCCGCATCTACACCGAGATCCCACTGGACCGCACGATGACCAATCTACTCATCACAATAATGGTTGAAGTGCTCTCTGTGCTCGCATTAGCAACAAAGCAAATCAAACAGGGACGGTTTAGTGAGAGGTTTCTGTCCTACCACCTTTCTTCATCACTAAGTGCGGAGCAGCCAAATTCGCAAAGAAGTTGCTAGGAGATAGCGAGAATGAGGCAGTCTTACAGAGGTTGGACCGACTTACCCAGGAGGAAGCGAAGATGACGGTAGCACAAACTCTGGAAGTGGTCCATGGTCTGTTCAATAATTTGAAGGTAGTGATAGACAGTGCGTATCTCTTACTCTGGTGCTATCAAACGATTGATCAGAATGGCTTCTGAGCAGACGGAAAGGCATCAACAGATAGCATACGCCGGGCTTTAGGTATGATTGACCCGCTTGCCATCGCAAGCCTTTCTGAAGCTGATGATGGGGATCAGTCACTATACAAGAGACGGCAGATAGGGTAAATAAGATGGAACGTTAGTCCTTGCTTTTACCGGTTGCAGCTCTCATGATTGAATGTGAATTATAGGAAACCAGTTCCAGAAGGACGTCCGAACTTGGCTTTCTCCACCAGATTCGTCGATCAATCACAATATCGCACGCAGAGATCACCACTATGGAACTACTGAATGGTTTATCCAAAGCAACACTTTCAGAGAATGGAGGGAAGCGGGTTCTCTTTTATGGATCCATGGTAAACGTACGCCCCTGTTCCTTTTTCCTTTTCCTCCCACGTCCTGATGCCCGCCCGTCGCATGGTCTTCAGCTGGATCTGGGAAGAGTATCCTATGGTAAGTAACAAATAGACTATTATCGTCCAGCATATTCAGGTTGCCCACCAGCTCCAGTATTATTCAAGAAGTTGAAGATCTACGTGATGCGGGACTGGCCTCGATGGCATACTTTTATTGCGACTTCAGAGACCCCAAGAAACAAGACGTCACTGGTTTACTCACCTCCCTCATTGCTCAATTCTCTGCGAAATCCGATCCCTGCTGCACCATTCTCTCTTCCTTGTATTCGGAGTACGATGCTGGATCACGGCGCCCAAATGATGATGTGCTGGCCAAGTGCTTGGAAGATATGCTTAAACTCCACGACCAGCCAATCATTTACATTATTGTAGATGCTCTTGATGAATGCCCGAACTCTTCTGGAGTCATACCCTCTCGCGAGCGAGTCCTCGACTTTGTGGAAAGACTGATCAGCTTATGCCTTCCAAATTTGCGTGTATGTGCAACCAGTCGTCCGGAGGCCGACGTACAAGCTGCCCTGGGATGTTTGGCATCTCACATTATCTCCCTTCATGATGAAAGCGGACAAAGGCGGGATATTGCTGACTATGTCTGTTCTGTAGTCCACTCGGACCGGAATATGCAGAAGTGGAGGGTGGAAGACAAGGAACTGGTCGTTGAGACACTCTCACGAGAAGCAGATGGAATGTAAGTCACTATAATAATTTCACATTGTGATAATTTCTCATGGCACCGTTCAGGTTTCGATGGATTGTTTGCCAACTGGGATCCCTACGTCGCTGTCTTCCTGCAGCGATTAGGCAGGCACTGTATGGTCTGCCGAAGAGTTTGGATGAGACCTACATGCGGATATTGCTGGGGATCAACGAGGAGAGACGGGAGTACGCACGACGCCTCTTTCATTGCCTAGCAGTATCCATTCGGCCTCTTCGTGTTGAGGAGCTTGCAGAAATCCTTGCTATTCAATTTGACTCGGGACCGTTTCCCAGCTATAACGTGACGTGGCGCTCGGAAGACTCGGAGGAAGCGGTGTTATCTACATGCTCAAGTTTAGTCACCGTCGTCAATGTCGGCGATACACGGGTGGTGCAGTTCTCGCATTTCTCGGTCAAGGAATACCTGATCTCGGATCGCCTCGCGAATGCTGGGAAGGACCTTTCCCAATACCACATTCTTCCCACGTTGGCACACACGATTCTCGCGCAAGCTTCGCTGAGCGTCCTGCTCAGTTTAGATGATCAAGTGGACAAGGAGAGCATGAAACAGTTTCCCTTCGCTATCTATGCCGCTCAGCACTGGGTTGACCATGCTCAGTTTGAGGATGTGGCACCAAGTACAGAGGATGCGATGGAACGGCTTTTTGACGGCTCCAAGCCACAGTTTGCAACGTGGATCTGGATATATGATATTGACAACCCATATCGGGAAGTCATGTTCGAGGCTCACCCGACTCGACCAGACGCGGTCCCATTATACTACGCGATATTATGTGAACTCGGTGGCATGGTACAACGTCTGGTCGCTATTTGCCCTGAGGACGTCAACGCCAGGGGCGGGTACTACAATACTCCATTGCAAATCGCACTTGTGAAGGGAAATACGGAGATTGCGCAGTTGCTCTTCAAACACCATGCGGATATCAATGCCTTGGATGAAGATGAAATGACCCTGTTGCACCTTGCTACCCTAAGTGGGAGGATTGACGTCGTGGACTGGTTGCTTGGATGCCATGCAGACGTAGACGCCCACGGCAAGTATGGAAGGACGCCACTTTTTTACGCGTCAGGCAAAGGAAAAGTGGAAATTGCACGGGTGCTCCTACAACAAGGTGCAGCTGTGGACTCTCGTGACGACCACGACTGGACCCCATTGATGGCCGCCACGCGCAAGGGACACCTAGACGTCATTCGATTGTTACTGGAGAGCGGCGCAGCTGTGGACGCCCGTACTGTCGACGGCTATAGCCCCTTGATGTTAGCATCGCGGAAGGGACACTTAGACATCGTTAAACTGTTACTGGAGAGCCACGCAGTGGTGAACGCCCGAACCAATAAGGACGGCTGGACCCCCTTAATGTTAGCATCGCAAGAGGGCCACTTAGACATCGTTCAATTATTACTCCAAAGTAACGCAGCTGTGGACGCCTATAACAATGACGGCTGGACCCCCTTGAAGTCAGCATCGCGACAGGGACACTTAGACATCGTCCGTTTTTTACTCCAAAGTAACGCAGCCGTGGACGCCCGTAATAACGATGCCTTGACTGCATTGATGCTGGCATCATATCACGGACACCTGGATGTCGTGCGATTGTTACTGGAGAACGACGCAGCTGTGGACTCCCGTGACAATGACGGCTGCACCTCCTTGATGTTAGCCTCGCAGCATGGACACTTAGAAATTGTCCGATTATTACTCCAAAATAACGCAGCTGTGGACGCCCATGACAATGAAGGCTGCACCCCCTTGATGTCAGTATCGGAACAGGGCCAGTTAGACATCGCTCGTTTGCTACTTCAATGCAACGCAGCCGTGGACGCCCGCAACAACGGTGCCTTGACTGCATTGATGCTGGCATCATATCATGGACACCTGGGTGTCGTGCGATTGTTACTGGAGAACGATGCTGCTGTGGACTCCCGTGACAATGACGCCTGCACCCCCTTGATGTCAGCCTCGCAGCAGGAACACATAGAAATTATCCGATTATTACTCCAAAATAACGCAGCTGTGGACGCCCGTGACAATGAAGGCTGGACACCCTTGATGTCAACATCGGAAAAGGGTCAGTTGAACATCGTTCGTTTGTTACTTCAAAGCAACGCAGCCGTGGGCGCTCGTAACAACGATGACTTGACACCGTTGATGTTGGCATCATACCATGGACATGTGGATGTCGTGCGATTGTTACTGGAGAGTGGCGCAGCTGTGGACGCTCGTGACAATGAAGGTCGGACCCCCTTGATGTCAGCATCGCGACAAGGTCACTTCGATGCCGTCCGTTTGTTACTCCAAAGTAACGCAGTTGTGGACGCCTGTGATAATGACGGCTGGACTCCATTGATGTCAGCAACACAACAGGGACACCCAGACATCATACGTTTGTTTCTCCAGAAAGGCGCATTTCTGGACCCCTGCGATGAGAACTGCAAGGCCGTATTGAGTGGTACGTCACAGAATAAATCTGGTTTGCTTACTTAATCATGTCGGGTGCAGGTCTCAATATTCGCAATGTCAACGGCCAGATCCCCTTAGACCTGGCATCTGGCCGAAGAACCGACGTGGCAAGGCCCTCAACTGTGCACGCTGGAAGCGAGGGCACTCGGAAGGATGTCACACTATCATGTTCGTCCAGAAACAGTTATATCAATACTTCACGACCGTCTCTCTTCTTCAGAGAGAATTATCCCAGCAGTGCGGAGAAGAATCCCTTACATTCAGCATTGACAACCGGAAATCCTGTCTTGATACGGTACATACTTGACCGTGGCGGCGATGTCAACGAACGGGATAAAGACCACAGGACTCCACTGGATGTAGCATCGATGGAAGGCGAACTCGAAGTGGTGAAGCTACTAATCGAGCATGGCGCGGATGTGAATTGCCGGAATAAGGCCGGCAGCACTCCGTTGCAAAGCTCATCACGAGGCGGACATGTAGATGTCGTACGGTTGTTGCTCAACCACGGCGCAGAGGTGAATGCAAAGGATCGAAGCCAGTGGACTTCGTTACATTCCGCGTCGAACAAGGGCTCCCTAGAGGTTATCCAGCTGCTGCTTGAACGAGGAGCAGATGTACATGCACGAACCGGCCGAGGCCAGACTGCATATCGAGTGGCACTACTTGCAGGAGAGCGGAAGATTGCGCAAATTTTGTCAGAGTACGATGCGCGTGGGGCATAGGATTTTCAAGTCGTTGCACATGATGGAACTTTTGTATGAGTGCAAGTACCCTCGCTTTTTTCATAGTCATTCCATCCACAACTATACTGTTGAAGCTCCCCAATAGTATAACTGACATAGCTGCATTTCCTCGCCTTTTCCTTTGTATTTGACTATCATCTCTACTCAATGTAGGTCTAGAATAACTGGCATTTGGAAAGGCATCGGAGGAGAGGCAAGGCCAATCCGGGCCGTGCCTTCCCACGCCACCCCTTCACTTGGCTGCTCCTGCACTTACTTTCTGTTACCCGTGTTTTGCTATTCCACCTGAGAAGAACATCCTCTACAGTTGCCTCTCATATAAGATATACCTCTTCTGTGGATCATCAAGGCCAGTGGATGCGTTGTAAGAGGCTATGGCTCCTATAGTCATCAGGAAAACTGACATCAACTTTTTACTTTTTTACTTTTGCAAGTAAAAAAGTGGAAAAGCAAAAAAGTTGATGTTTATTCACCCTAAAAAGTGGTACTTTTGCTACTTTTTGTAGACTTTTTGTACCTTTTCTAACTTAATTACTATCCTTCATGTTGGATCTGAATTTTCACATAGAAGCTGAATTTCTTTTTTCTGATTTTTTGTCGACCTCCCTTGCCCCCGGAATGAACCGGAAACTTATTGTACATACATTCTTTATTGCTAGCTAAATTGTCAAAAGGATACAGTGAGGATAAGATATTCTGAGAGGGTAACCAGTTTCATCAATCATTGATTTCAGCACAAAATCCTCAATTTCTGGTCAAACTCTTGTTTTTAAGCTCCAAAAAAATTCAGAAGCCCTCTCTACTACTATTTCATAATGTTCCACTGCTTACTTTGGCCTTCCAGTGTGATGGACAACAATAACAAAGCAGCAAAGACATCTTGGTGCATTTGTCACAGAATGTCACAAAAATTTCAGAGCCAGCTTGATGGCAGAACACTGTCTATGCTCAGAATGCAGAATGCACCAGCCCAGGACACCTGAGCGTGCAGATGCTTTTTATCACCCATCTTCCAGTTCTCGCTGTATTCTATGAACAAATGTATGTACAGTATCTAGGGAATAATATGCTGCATTATTAGACTGAAAGCTATCCTCAAATATTAAGTTATTGTACTAGTAAACAGATAACCATCGAATGTACTTGGTCCGGCTCCTTGCATGGTGCCATAAACATCCAGGATGTTCGTCATGAGTGGCTGGCATGCATCTGTTTAAAAGTGCTGCATGTCTGGAGTGTCGGATATTGGATTTTCGGCTGTGAGGGCCTGCCGTTTTGAAGCACAGTTGAATATGCCTGAGAATTGTGCTACTTCACGAAGATCTGGGTTCTGCTCAAAGAACTTGTTAATATGCACAATCAATGCTTCTCTTGTGCCATCTTCTGAGAGGTTCAGTGCTCCTGTGATTTCCTGCAGGTCAGGTTTCCTTTTTGAGCTGAGCACACCTGTAAATGGTTGATTTGCAGGGTGGTCACGTCATTGCTGTTCCCTCTTGGCTGCCTGCTGCTTTCATTGAACTTCAGTGTCCTTCTTCTTTTGAACCTTCGCTAATTGCTCTGCTTCTTTCTCAGCTGCCAGCTGCTTCCCTTCATCAGATGTCAAAATGTGTGCCTCAACATTCAACTTTCGTTGTTTGCTTGGCCTTCCATCTCACTGGTTATTCTGCCTCTTCTCGTTATGGAGTTCTACCCCCATCATTGTTACATGCCCAGAGAGTTGCTGGACCTGTTTCTCAAGTTGCAGGATGTGATTAAACAGTATAGGGTTGTAGTAGAACTGCTGGGGTGGGATTGGGGTTGGCAGGGCAGTTAGCAGAGTGGGTTGCGATGCCATAGGATGAGCCAATGGGGCATGGGAAGTGGGTTGAAGTTGAGTATTAGAATTGAGAGAAGGGACCAGTAGAGGAGGTAGGGGTTCTATATCAGAATCAGAATCTGACTCAGAATCTGAAGGCAATGGAAGGGGTGGCAATGACAGGAGTGGTGGCAGTGATGGGAAACCATGAGCTTGTGTCAAGAAAGGGAGGCTGGGCGCGAAGTCCTCATCGTTGAAAATTGCTGGGTCAATTGGCCATATCCCACTTTGTTTGAATGCTGATATAATTGTAGTCGGTTTGAAGGTGTCTCTTCTAACATCCATGTATTCATTGATGAAATCCTCCCTTCACATTTTGGCATTTGTAAGTCCAATGATTGTGTCACACCACTCCAGCCAGGCTCATTGAAATGGGCTGAACACACCAACATCAAGCAGCTGCAACTTATGAGTCGTGTGGAGTGGAAGACATAGAATGATGATATTGTGTTGGGTAGCCAACTCAATGTTCTTGAAGGTCTCATGCAAGTGGTGACCATCAACGACAAGTAAAATCAGCTTTCCCAATGTGTTCCGCACAGTCGCCTGAGGAATGAATGACTTCTTAAACCATTCCTTTCCTATAAAATCATCAGTCCATCCATTTGGCAACATTGTGACACTGTGAATCTCCAGATTAGGATAGACAAAAGTGGTATTGATGTTACTGTATACATACATGATGTCAGGATGGTTTTCCAACCATTCTGGACAAAATGATGACCCTGGAAACACAAAGCCAGGCATAAGAGACATGCCATCTGCGCAGATTGCTTCAATAATTGTGATAAGCTCTAGATTTGCACTTTGCAATCTATACTTAGATTTCTGATCTTTAGAATAGAAATACTTCCGCCATGCGCTCTTTTTTCCACCACCCCTCTGACATCCCTTCTCGTCCATATTATATATATTTTCAGGGGGTATATCTGTTTCTTCAATAATATTTGACAGCTTTTCAAAGAAACAGTTAACAACAGACATATCGAACACTTTAGCTCGTTTAGGATCAAGACCACTTGATGAAGTTAAGACAATGTCAGGATGGCGCACAAGAAACATGTAAACCCAATTGGTCCCTGGTTTTTTTTTTGTCAGGGTGGAGCTGTTGTGCGTGAGCCTTGATTGCTTGCTTACAAAGAGGGAATCCTGTGGAACCAAGATGCTTGATTTAGAGCACAAGCACCTTTTTAAGTGAGGATGAGAGAAACTGTTGGTGAGTGTGAGCCTTGCTGCATGATTTATGAATATTACAGAAGCAAGAATAAAGCGTAGCATATGGGACTTTAATCTCAAGAGCTTTTGCCTTTATGTTGGTTTTCAGGCCATTTCTTTTCTCACGAGAAAGTTGGCGACAAGCATCCTGGATACGTTCTTCTTGTTCTACTCCAATTTGACTTCTGTGCGGTGGCATAAGAAAGTCACACCAACTTTGGATCAC
>QLOT01009725.1:0-16375 GCA_003313875.1 Russula aff. compacta | reverse complement strand
AAAAAGGGCTATTCTGAACCCGCGCGACACACACGGGTACTAATGGCTGCGGGTGTTTTCTTTTTTCTTCCTTTTTTTTTTCCCCTCCCCACGTTTTTTTCAGCATGCATGACGGCTTTTCACTACCACAGGCGAGCTGGATCGCGCTGCTCTCGATTGCGCACCGCTACGAGTTCCTGAACGTGCGCGAGCGCGCGATCCGTGAGATTTATGACCCTTTGCAAGGTCAACGCACGCAGCCGCAGCCCCAATCGCAGCAGTCGCAGCAGCCGCAGGGGGAGGAGCACCTGATGCTCATCTCGGTGGCGGAGAAGTACGACGTGCCGTCTCGGTATATCGTCCCGTTACTCGTCACGCTTGTCACGCGTGCGCAGCCGCTGACAGAGGACGAGGTCGCGCGATTGTCGCCGCTCACCATTTCTCGCCTCGCGCACGCGCGCGAAGACTTTGTCCGCAGGACCGCGAGCTCGCCGCCTCCGATGGGCGTAGGCTTGGTGAACGGGGAGTCCAAGTGGAGAAACGACATCGCGAACAGTATCGTGTGCAAGATCTGGGCGGTTCAAAGAGCACGGTCGTGGTTCACCGCCCTTCAAGTTAATAATCCGTTCCTTCCGTGAAGTGAATTGCCTACCTGGCTTGCGGATGAGACGATGTGCAAAGTCACCAAGTGCGACTCGGTAGAGATTCGGATTCGAGTTGTTCCAGGCTGGTTAGCCGTGTGACATCTCGGACATCCGTCATGTATCAAACCATCTCTTCTTACCATAGGATGATATGAAATGTTGCCTCATTCATCGCCTGACCACGCAAAGTCGCATCTCTGACAATCGCCTCAAAGGTTTCTTATACTACCGCCAAACAATTGACATACTACATTCACGAAACAGAGCGGACAACGGACGGTATCAAAGCAAGGCAGCTTCGAAGGAGAGCGAATCGAAGTAGGTATGTGTTCCTCACCCACATCGACCGCATACATATGGTACAAATACAAGGTTTGCTCCCAACAAAACTGCTGCGCACGCCGCACTGACTGGCCTGGGTACAAACTGGTTATTGATTAAGTTTATTGCGAGTACATTTGAGTGAAGGGTGGAGATAGAGTTTTGATTCTTGATGGAGTGCTTGCGGATAAGTTACTAAAAGGCGGGGCGCAACAGTCAGATCCATCATGCGCGTGACCTTTGGCTGGGAGCAGAGCAGATTGAGGTCTTTAACTTACAATGGTGTTGGATGCGAGGACATCGTTCTTGGGGGGAGAGCAAGAAACAGCGACGGAGGAGCGAGCGATAGCTGCGAGGTCAATATCTTGAAATGGCGTCATCATCACACAACTTTGTCTTCCGCCACAGGGCGGGGAAACGCACCGCCATTGCTCTTGAGAGCATTCTTGCGAATCTTGATGGCATTCTCACGGTCCTCGTCAGTGATGCTGCTCGTGCGGCGGACAACGATAGGGCTCTTTGGTTGGGGGTTGGGGGCTGTAGGGGGAAAAGAGGGAAGGGGGATTGCCCATGTTAAACCATGGAGCGCGACAGAACGACAATGAACGGGCGCTTACCCCCGGGTTCCCCAGCTTGCTCTTCCTCAGCCCCGTCGGCAATGGCTGCATTCTCGTAGTCATATTCAGATTCGATGGAGCCCCAGTTGTAAGCACCAGCGCCGCCCTTGGGAAGAGAACTGTCCATGCCATTGCGGGCCTCGGAGCGGTCCTTGAGGAGCGCACGGAGAGAGTGGGAGCGTTCGGTGCGGGTCATGATGGTGATTGGAGCAGTTGTTGTGTGGATATGGGGGAAATGGGGTTGGCAAGGTTGTGTTGCTGGGTATTGAAAGGAAGAAGGAGGGTGCTTATATAGTTCACAGGTCCCCGCCACCTCTCGCCACTCTCGCCAAGGGGACGTGATACCCGTGGCTCGCGTGACCTCTTTACACTTAATAGGTTTCCCATTCTGGACCTTTCCATTGTGCAACTGCGACGCAACCTTCGCGCGGAACAGGGTCCAGAAGGTGGACCCCTTGGCCAGGCTACTGCGGCACAGTAATACGCCGCCGCCGACATCATGTCATGTTGTTGAGAAACAGCAAACAGCACCAGCACTGGAACCGAAATAAATTGCGGGGAAACGTGGGAAAGGCGATAACGTAAATTGAGGAGAATCTTCGAGAGCACGTATTATGTAATCTAATCGATATTAAGGCAAACTGTGCAGAGTGCGCTGTGTGAAAATGAGCGAATCATCCACCGCAACATCCGACTCGCAACGACCAATCACTTACTTTGACATCTCAATCGCCAGTCAACCAGCCGGTAGAATCGTCTTTCAGCTCTACAACGACCTTGTCCCAAAAACAGCTGACAATTTTCGTCCGTCTTGTTTGCTCTTTCACCCCGCCCGCGTACCCCGACTTTCCCTTATCCCATCTCTCTACAGGAGCACTCTGCACAGGCGAAAAGGGCGTTGGAAAAACCGGAAAACCGCTATGGTACAAAGGCAGCGGCTTTCATCGTGTTATCAAAAAGTTGTGCCCATCTTTGCTGCATCGATTTGATCTAGACTTTGACCGCAGTACGTATTCGTGCCTGCATCGCCAGATTCATGATCCAGGGTGGTGATTTCACTGCTGGCGATGGTTAGTTTATGTCTTACGGTCATGCATGGGTACCACCTGATCTCCTGCGCGTACTCTAGGAACCGGAGGCGAATCCATCTATGGTGAGAAGTTCGAAGACGAAGCTTTCCCTCTCAAGCACACGCGACCTTTCTTCCTCTCTATGGTACGCGTCGCAGCAGATATGATTTCCCTCCCATCCTCTCGCCTTCTTATCGGACTGCGCCCAGGCGAATGCTGGCCCTAACACCAACGGCTCGCAATTCTTCATCACATGTACCGCCACGCATCATCTCGACGGAAAGCACGTCATCTTCGGTGAGGTCATTCGCGGTAAATCCATCGGTACGTAGTTTCTTCTTCCTTTCGCTCGCTCCCCTCCACCTCTACACCTAGATAACCCATACCCCTCACAGTTCGCCGAATCGAGAATTACGCAACAAGCTCCGGCGATGTCCCTACCGATCCTATCACAATCACCGACTCTGGCGAGCTCTTGCCCTCCGACCCATCACTTTCAGAGCCTGTAGTCGCGTCCAACGGTGATGCGTACGAAGATTACCCCGAGGATGACTCGCGCAACACGGAAGACCCAGCTGTGGCACTGGAGGCTGCACGCGTCCTTCGCGAGCTCGGCACTGCTCGTTGGAAGGAAGGCGCCGCTGCCGATGCGCTTGCCAAGTGGCAGAAGGCACTGCGCTACCTCGACGCGCACCCCGGCCTACCCGACGACACGCCATCGGAGCTCGTAGACGAGTTCAACGTCCTCCGCACACCATTGCTGCTCAATTCAGCTCTCGCGGCGTTCAAGGCACCTGGCGGCATCCAGGGCGCACGCATCGCACTCAGCGTGACAACCACAGCGCTAGGACTACCAAAGCTCGGCGATTCCGATCGCGGTACGTTGTCTGTTACAATCTCTCTCTCTTGCATGCACGTTGGAGATGCTTACTATGGCTGGCGTGCCACATCTGTAGCAAAAGCACTGTATAGACAAGGTCTCGCCCAGGTTACGCTCAAAGAAGACGAAGAGGCTGAGAAGGCATTCCTAGAGGCACTCACACTTGCGAAGGATGACAAAGCGATCGCCGCCGAGCTCGAGCGTCTCCGACAGCGCAAAAAGGCACAGCGGGATAAGGAGAAGGCGGCCTACAAGAAGATTTTTAACTAGACGGCTTCGATTTGGCAGGACAGTGGTCGATGTATCAGAATTGGACGCAGTTTTTGCGCGGAGTCAACTTAATTTGTGCTTCTAACTGTCAATGTTTCCTCTGGGGGATAGTATAACACTGGACAGGAGTGGGTTATAGTCTTTACACTTCACGATTCCTTCCCCATGAAGAATAACAAGAACCTCTGCTTTCCCAGTATGGAGACTGGGGGGGTAGCGTCGATGTCATCTTGAAGCAAAACCGGTGCAAAAACGGATGCTGTTGTTTGTAATCAGACGTAATCCTTTCTCTAAGCCCTCTAGAGGAAAAGAACATGATATACGTACCAAGTATCTCTGCACGAGAAGGTGTATTCGGGAGTCGCGCTTCTTCCAATGATGCTGAAAGGCGCTTCGCCCGGCGCTCATCTGGAGCCTCGGCCTGAGTTTGGTCCTTTAACCCAAGGAGGTGCAACAATGCGGTCACGGAAATCCAGACCTATTAGCAAGAGCAAAGGTCACCGTCATCGTCATCATCGACTCGTCGCTCTGGAACCGAAAATGAGGGGGCCAGACTCACGTTGGCCGATGTTGGAGGAAATACCGAAAGCATCTAGAAAACGGCAGAAAGAGCGAGCCCGTGCATCAGCCGTGCAACGAACGTGTGAAAGGAGGTAGTAATAATAATCATGGGGCGCGTCATCACCCTATCGTGCAAAAGAAAAAACGTAAATGAATACACGTACTTCTAAAGCTTCGTCCCTGCTCGTGATTTCGGCACATCGTTGGTGCAGCGGGAACGGCACAATGGATTCGGGGAGCGAGCGGAGGAAGGAGAGGAGGACCGCCGCCATGGTACGCGCGTAGTTGGCGTCGACCGTCTGCGGTGCCGTTGGCGCTGGGCAAGGAGGGAGCTCGGTATCTGTGTCCAAACTCTGGTGAACGAACAGAACGAAAAATCAGTTTTCCCCTTCTCATATGTGTCGGGGGAGAGGCCATAGCTGACCTCGCGTATCTGCGTTGCTAAGTTTTCGTCTCCTGGTTCGATGAATAGATCGTGCTGAAAGGGAATCATGTTAGTGTCGACTAGCATCACCATCACCGGCGGCGCTATCATGATCATGCTATGAAGGGATGGTGAACATACGACAGCGTCGACATCGTAGGCCGTTAGCCAACTTATCAGCTTCATGAATTCCCGCGACGAATGACCCGTTTGTGTCTCTGGGAGGAGGTCCTCCTTTCTTCTCAGCTCGCGTATAGGGCCTGGCAGACGAGCTAGGGCAGACAGAGGGGTTCCGAAGCATGAGGGTTCTGCAAATCGTCATTGTGTACTTTTTTTTTAGATCCAACTCAAAGCAAGACCGGAGCGGAAGCTGTACCGTACTCTCCACTGACGGAAAGGAATAGGTCTTGGCCAAATAACGTGTGTACGATGAGCAAAGCGGACAGGTCTTGTATCCTCAGGTTCAGAGGGGCCGCGGTGCTACGTGAGATGAATATGGTGAGTCGGAGCGTCTTTTCCTCCCCCGGAAGAAGCAATCCCTGCAAGCCCATAAGATGGTGTGCAGTAGCACTGAACGTGGTGTACCTACAGTCATGGGTTCGATCTTGAGCCAACGTGGATCTACGATGAGCAGTGAAGTGCTTTCATGCTCTCAGACGCGTAAAGGGTTGTGACATACGAATTGGGGAGCTTAAATCACGAGGGAAGAAACGGAATGCGGCGGGAATCTAGACTGCGTCGAGCTAGGCAGCAAAAGATTTGCGAGATCCTGTACCTTTCCTGCATTCTGTATGGTCAGGTTCTGCGAGACGGGGGTCGAGTAACTTTATGTCGCTGTAAATGAGTTTCTACATCCTCGAAGACCTGCAGTAACCGTACGTACGATACTTTGCCAAAGTCCAGTACTGACTTGTCCAGTTTCAAAAGCGGAATACCCGATGGATTCTCCGGGTCAAAAGTTGCAATAGACTTGAGCAGGTCGTTCGTAGCAAGGTCCAGAGCCATCGAGTCAATACGCGGAAGCTACGAAAGGTGTGAAAGGCTTCGAAGTTGGGTAGTTGCCCGACTCACATAAACCAAGAATTCAGCAGAGACAGGTCTGTGGTCACTCATGGTGATCGATGGATGGGAGTCGTAAGAGATCTGTTTGACCGGGACAAAAGGAGAAAATTGGTGTAGTACACGATCCGTCCACGCTGGTTTGCGTCTGTGCGACAAATATGTATCACGAAACACTGTAAAGGAGGGGGAAAGGTACTTGGTGTCGTAGCCAGCTGCGTCGGTGTGCATGGTTGCCGCGAACCGATACGTCCTGTTGAACGAGTCAGCAAGAGCCACCTTGCTAAACAAATAAGCCTGACGGAAGGAAAGTTATGGGATTTTCGATAAATCCCGCGAATGATTGAGACCGACGGATAGAACTCTTCAGCTGCAGCGTTCCTTTAAGACAGGCATCCACTGCGGTGGTGAGCAAACACACCTCGTCGAATTGCAGTAGAGTGCGGATTGCTCTGGAAGTAGGCACTGAACATACCAAACTTCGAACATCTGCATCAGTTAGATTCAGTCTATAATTTAGATCTTTCACGGGCGGTGGGTTAGCACAGAATGACCAGGGAGACACTCCAACTACAGCATACCTCCCTGTCGTATGAACATCAGGCACGCGACAACAACCCCGATTATTGGGATGACTTACCAACCAAAATAATACGTCAGAAGCATATATATTTAGTGTTTGTGGCTCTGCTCCTCTGTGTTTGATGTGCAGGGCCCAGCTGTATTCTGGGGAAGGCCCAAATTCCATGCGCCGTGAGATGTCTTGAAAATCCGCATTCCGCCGCTCTATATGGTCATCGAAGGCGGCCAAGTGAGAATTAACAAAGGTGAATGTCATTGTTACCGGGGACGGTGCAAAGGAAGTAGGTTTTGGTCGGTAACCAAATCGAATAGCCACCGCTCCCTTGTTCCCCTGTAAGAATGAGACGGATGGTAGACAGCATATAGATCAATTTATGTTTTGTAGCCTACCATAATTCCCTAGGACGTGGTTAAAAACATACATGGCCGGTGAAGAGTCACACTCACCATGGCGCCTGCTGCCACGGAGCTCTCCATGACCCCAGAGAAACAACCTCGCAGATCTCTTTTCACGAAAACGATCAGAAGGATGCCCACGAGTTGCTTAGATATGAACTAGGCCGGCAGCGATCAGCTGCGAGTTCCTAGCCATGACCACAGTGGCTTCACCTTCTCGTATCGCTCAGCCCTTTCTCCCAAAGCAGCCAAGATCGCAGCGGTCCAGGCATCTTCTTTTGCGGACCCCGCGAAATACAAAAGCGCTTCAGTTGAGAGGTCAACCTCCTGGAATGCCATGACGAGCACGTCTGCCTCTAGAGTCGAGGTTTGTCCTTCAGCTCCTGCAATGGCGGGAGAATGGGAAACTATGCAGAATACATGCAAAGGGCTTGCTTCCCCTGTGCCGTAATGTGACGCACCTTTATGGCCCAGTGAGGGCGTTGGTAATTTCCTGTGGTGAGGTTTGAGGTACTTCCGTTCATTGCTATGCGCGCCCGAGAACGGCGGTCCCCCTCCCAACCACGTTGATAGGTCCTGAGAGGGAGATTTGCCATTGACATTGAAGGTGCCTACACGAATTCTGTGACCTCCCATCAGCATTTGTGCATTTCATCTGAGAGCATTGACGTACACAAGTTGCTCTTTCTCTGAGGCTTTTTCTTCAGTTGCAAGAGACAGGCTTCGAGACCATAACCAGTCATCACGTATCACGACGTAATCCGCCCCGTCGTTCACGGCCATGCCAGCGCAACCCAGAGATAGACTAGAGTGTACAGGTTGGCACACATACCGTAAATCACGAGGAGGCTTAACTGCGAACCACCCAGTTGATTTAGTGGAGTCCACGGTCCATGGTAAGAATGACGTACCAGATAACCACGAAGATGGATGGAGAGTGTATGGCTCCAGCCACCGGTAAGGCTCCACATCGTTTGTATTTATGGCTAATCAATGAGGAAGCTGAGGAAAGGGAGTATGATGAAAGTCATCATCATACATGCCGAATCACGCAGCCTCCGGCATGCTGATGCAACCGAAGACAGGCGTTCCATATCATCTGTGACTATCGCATGACTGCTCTTGCCTGCGGATAGTCGAACACAAAATCTGGTATCTGTATATGCCATGAACTTTTGGTACTGCCCTGCCAAGAGTCACCAACCAGAGGGCGATGGGGGAGGCTCCTCATCTGCGGAACCATCCTGCATGTGCGCAGGCGGCGAGCTAGCGAGTTGAGATATCTCGAGAGAAAAATCCCCATAAATTGCGACTGTATGTTGGAGTATGAGAGGGGGACCATGAACGGCTTCAGAGAGTGTCTTGTCCTCTATGTAAAGGAACACACTTTGGAGGGTGGTTAGCGAAGAATGATAGGGCGAATGTATTGATTATCGACCTCCCAGACTCCTCCGTCGCTTGATTCACGTGCACGACGATGGCGAGTATGACATGCGATTTCTCGGAGGAGGATTCCAGACTTGTGTAGGAATCACTTTCTCGACCATGATGGTGCAAATAGGACCCCTCGAGTGTGAGTAGGAGATGTTCAGATGGTCGCAATAACGACTGCACTTTGCGCTCCCAGTGCGCCATTGAATCTAAAGGTAGCAATCCAGTCCACCGCCTCAACCGCGCATAAGGATATGTCGCGCACTTATCTGCCTTCAATATTGCGCGTTCCAATATGGTAAAAAGGGGGCGTTACGTGTTTTCACGGTCGTCAAATTGCCAATGCAAGTCTGTGAACACGAACCCACGCGTTTATGACCCACGCAGACGGTCCCCACAAGTGTCCCCACGCCACCACGTCACGGTGTACGTGTACCTTTCAACTCGGGAGGCCCCGTGCCGCGGTCGCGCCCCGCCCAGCCCAGCCCCGAAAACCAGCCATTCACACTCACATTTGTTGAAATTGGCTACCAGGTGCCGCCACAGTCTGCCCCTTACATACTATTCCCTCGGATTATTACTTTGATTGACATACATTCTACGCTTATTGTTTTCCTTCAGTTCCCATTCCTTGCGCATTTATACTGAATGCACCCATATACGGCAAGCGGGCCGGGTTCCCGACCCCGTTCATACCTCGCGGTTCCACACACTTTACCTCGGACGTTTCACCTTCAATTACCGTTACTATGGACTATATCAAGTAGGTACCACGTAAGTACTCACAAAAGCGGCATCCACAAGGCCAGGAAATCCTAGCGTTACATATCCTTCTGCCTCGTCATCACTCGCGTGCCCGTTCCGAGAGCCCTATACTTTCTCCACACACCACGCCACTGCCCACGCAACTACCGAGCGCTAAAGTTCTCGGAAAGCTCTCATCAGTGTATTGATTCTCGCTCGGAAGGTCAAGTTAAGGCTTGGAGTCCGTAAGCGCCTTCAGTTCACGGGCCATGGCCCTACAACGTGGACTTTGAGGGACAGGGCGATGCACATGATGTAGAGATTCGATAGTCTACTCGGAGACCCTGCTACCTCAATGTATCACGTCCTCGCCTTATACTTCTGCGGTGCGTCGCCTTCGCCCCCAGACATGAGGCTTCGCTCACCATCACTGTCAACAGCTCAGTACTTTTTTTCAACGATGCCAACAATAACGTCTGCGTGATAACATTGGTCGCAAATATGGTATCAACTTATGCAGCCCAGCGAAACCCACATAGCCGCGCCGACCCAAAGGAATTCGCAACGACGAATGCAGATGGATGCATATTTAAACTGTGGCAACTTCTACCGTCACTCAGATTTGAGCCACCACAGTCACAGTACCACGACCGACTTCCGCCTCGGGGGTACATATTACGGGGCGCACAATGGAAAGGTAGGCAGCAAGCTGAGTTTTGCCTGGTGCTGAACTCACCTCTCTGCTTTAGTCCCCGTTGCTGAGAACCGATTAATTGTGTTGTATTAAAGGCCGAACGAAGCAATGTATTCTGGTGGGAAACGGAAATGACCCGTTTCCAATGTACTCAGATTCTCTGATAAATTTAGCAAGGGTGTTCGGTATGGCACCTCCCAAAGTGGGCCATAGTTTCGACTCTTCGGGCCATGGTATGGTGGGTTCGATAACGGCACTACAAGATCGACCACAGGACGGCCTCACTCCCGGCATACACATTATCAACTGTCACCTGTGCATACCTCGCACGCATTGACGAAGTTAACTGGAATGATTGTATTGTATGCTCCGAGTACTCGTGGAGATGAACTCTTGTACACTGACCCGATCCACCGCTTTCGACATAGAGCAAAGAGAGAAGGCGTTCGTGTGTCTCCTATGTCTTGCTCTGTCGCTGCTACTCGCCGGGGTATACTCATGCTCAATAGACATGAACACGCAATGCTTGATGTTCAGCTCTTAGAGTGATGCCGAAGGGTTTCTGAGATTGTCCAGGGTCCAACAAATTTGCTAGACATGTTGAGAAAGAATTAAAGCCCCGTTATGGAGCTCTCTGGCTTGCCTTATGCTGATGCCCCTTCCCTTACAGATGATCTACAGCACATCATCTGACATAAGACGTTCTACCAATGATACCGTGCTTGTTCCCAGCCCCATCGCTGGTCATGATGCGCTTGATGATGTGACCACGAGACAACCTGCTGCGGTTCCACGATTTGTAGAGTCACTTCAAGTCGATTCGCTATGCTTTGGCATACCACGACGGCCTGTCCCTTCGAAGTTATCAATGATCTTGGCGCTATTGCTGTTGATTTTGCCGACTTGGCAAAGAACTGTGTGTGGTCGAGTATAAGACTTTGTTTTCTAGAAAGTTCCAGTTCTTAGGCTTCCTAAAATAAAAAACAGTTGGAATTAGACCACTCGACGATGTTATCGGATTCAAGCAGGCGAACGCTGACCTTGGGCTTATCGAGCCCCTTGTGGTACTTCCCAGTTCAGGTAAGCGTCACCCCAACCCTCGACGCCGCCGCCGCGTGATGTCAATGAAGTACCCCAGATTTCTTACGGCGCGTACCAAGACTTTTATCACAAACCCATCGCATGCACCAACGGCATTAATTTTTCCTGAAATTTTTTGGGTGCCGTTGTTCTCATTCCTGACGGCAACCCCTCCCATCCGTATCCGTGTGCAACAGACACTTTCTGGATGCTCATCAGGCCTCTTGGTACCAGTTCTCATAGTAGGGTGTCCTTTACATGCACGCTTTCGTCACAATTCCATTCATGGTTCGCTCGGTTCTCTGCCCCACGATCTTCGAATGATGCAGGCCAGCAATTGATAATCCTCACACTTCTGGGCCCTGCATTCTCTGGGGTATGTTTCTGGGGTATGTTATGCGTACGAGTGAGCTACACACGTGCGCCTGTCACGGCGTATATTTGATGCCACCGCCGTCGCATAAAAATACAAGGTATATACTTGACTGAAACTATAATGTGTCAGAACTGTGAAACTGCTCCTGTCTAGTGCGCAATCTCTAAGCGTCGAACTATTGTGTCGTTAAAACAGTCATACACAAAGAAGGGTTATAAACGGATGAAGGAAGAAAAAGTCATCTAATCGCGTCACAACGTGGGAAATGGCTTCTGTTTCTCCCCAGATGCCATACTATGGATGAACGTGTCGGCGGCGGCGGCGTCGCCGGGAGACAGATGCAGATACGTCATCGCTGTCGCTGCTTGTGCGGTGGTAAGAGAAGATGGATGACAGAATTCCTGAGTAGGCCCGCGGAGGCGATACTTGAGGAATGCCGTCAATATGCTGAGCGTCACGGTCACGGTGGTGGACTCTCAAGACGGCTGCATGGACGATGGTCGTGGAGAGGAGGAATACCAAGAAAGCGAGTAATGACGTGCGCATGCTCGTGAGTGGTGGATCGTTACAACGTACTGATTGGACTACTGGTTGTAAGTGGCACGATAGGGCCTGTGAGACGCAAGAGTTTGGCTTACATGATATTAATGGTAAATGTGGAGGTGCCCGTTGTCCGATGGATGGCACTGAGGGACACAGGGAAACTCAGATGGACTCGGACTCGAGAAGGCAGGGGTGGCCAAATCGCTCGGCCATGGATGAATGACTTTAAGTACATCTAAGCAGCCTCACTGGAGAATAGCGTAGCAAATTTTTAGGGTCTGTCTGCAGGGAAGGTTCACCATAGATTTGGCGAAGCCGTTAAAATGGATGCGGGAATACGCGCGCGTGCGACATTCATCTCTTCTGCTCTTTTTTTTTTTGGCGAGACGATTGATTCCCCAAGTGGGAATGGGAATAAGGTTAAAGTTGAACTCGGCGTCGGCGATACCCGTCCATTGTACCCGCCGTAATAAGTGACCCATCGTTGAGCACACCACCATCATACATTATGACGAAACACAGCAAAAATAATACAGCATCCTCAATATTCTCATACGCAGAGCGCAAGAAACTTGACTATGGCACTAAAGGAGTGCGTCCACTCGCCGCCTTGATTTCTCTTTACGCTTCAATCACCGTCTCTGCAGCAACGACTTGGCAATGAGTCCATGCGACGGTTTAATGCGTGTGCCTTGTGCTTGCAGCGAGCACGCGACCCATTAGCTTGCCAAGAGGGGCACTTGTTTTGCAAGGAGTGCGCATACACGGACCTTCGTGAGTTTCCGGGACTGTCATCCCATCACTATCGTGTTGTCAAACTCGTTCAGTGACCCAGAAAAAGGACATAAAGCGACAGAAAGAGCGATTAGAAGCGCTTAAGAAGGAGGCTGAACTGGAAAAAGCAAGGGCGAAAGAAGCTGCAAGAGTGCGTGTGCTGGCAGATTTCGAGAAAGGGCAGCTTGGGCTTGCTGCCGTCGCGCCGGTCACAACATCTGGTGCTGAGGTAACAGGTAACCAGGGTATCGTCTTGTTTTTTGCGATCGTCTGATACATAACCTACTTTCGTCAGGGCGTGGGACCAAGCGTAAATTTGCCTTCGACTCCACGGCAGCGGAAAACCTCGCGCAGGAAGCTGAAGAAGCAGCCCTACGTCAGATTGAGCGTGAGCAGGCTGCTGCGTTGCGCAGCAAGTTGCCAGACTTTTGGTTGCCCTCGTTGACACCGACATACACTTCAAGTGGACCACCATCTTCACTCGCCGATGTCAAATTGCAAACAACTTGTCGTGGTGGCAATCCGCCACATCCTATTGCGTAAGGTTGGGGACTCTCTACCAATTGTCTGTACTCACTGATATCTGCAGGCTGAAGAACCTCATTCCTGTCAACTTCACTTGGCTACCCCAGTCCTCCCGATCCAAAGCCACGGATTCAACACCAACAGATGATGATGCCTCGAAACCCAAAGACGAGGAGCAGGATGCCATGTGCCCTTCATGTAAAAAGGCGCTTTCAAACAGTGTGCGTATATATGGTACGTCCCTTCGTCTACTCACCCAGCCCTTTTTCACTGTCTCGGTACATGTCAGTCATGAAAGCATGTTCGCATGTGACGTGTAAAACATGTACCGACACACTTGTACGACCAGCGAGTCAATGCATCGTGTGCGACAAACGGCTGGCAGAAGGAGATATCCTCGAGCTCAAGCGGGAAGGTCGGTCTCTTCTACGAGTTTACCACCACTTCGTGTCTCAGAGAACTTCTCCTAGGCACGGGCTACGCA
Organism: Russula aff. compacta; assembly: GCA_003313875.1. NCBI lineage: Eukaryota > Fungi > Basidiomycota > Agaricomycetes > Russulales > Russulaceae > Russula > Russula aff. compacta. The sequence goes on along the minus strand of QLOT01009725.1, from coordinate 2,921 downwards.
GGTGGTGGCATGGCTGAGACTAGGAAGCAAGGCGTCGCGTTTCAGGGATAGATGTTCCCGCCTCATCACAACCATTCATTTCCATAGTCTATGGCAAGCATCTACCATCATGTTACCATAACCCTCATTGTTCTATGTGTATTAACACAACACCCTGACCTATCACCCGCTTCTTTAAAAAAAGAGACTATCCTTCCAGCACCCAGAACGCGTCGTCGTGGGGCAAATTGGGTATCGTCAAGGTAAGGGTCTTCCTAAACATTGTTGCATTTTGTACGCCCGCACGCCAGTTCCTTCTCTGGTCATCCCCCTTCCCCCCGGACTCACCTAGCTCAGGGATCCTGTTACAAGTCGGAAAATGCCACCAATTTTGGAAATCAGCTGGTCTTTGAAGTGTGAATGCCCCGGTTCCAAGACGAGACAATTGATGTATGATCGCTTAGACTTGCCACTCGGAATCGACCCGAATTGCTTGCTTCGACGCCGTTGGGCTATGACTCTGTCTGTGTGGGTCACAGTTTTGGGGTTCTTCAACGGTGTTTCAGCCGCATGTACACTCGCTTGTAATCGAGAAGGAGTCATCACACATGTGTTGTGATATGGGTGTCGTCCATGCCAGGCTGCCTGAAAGCTACGTTCCCACGGCAACTCCACACCCCAAAAATGCTTGCCTGAAGACGTCATCGGCCTTGCTGTAATAATATTCCTTGTCGCCCGACGCTCATCTTTCAAACTGTTGTACTGTATGTATCATTTTAATATATTAAAACGGGAAGGAGTGCGCGCAATGAACGGCTCGAATGTCGTTATATGATAAGATAATGAGATTGAGCCGCGAAACACGACGCGTGTTCCAAAGAGGCGACTAGCCGCGCTGAGCTCAGATGCTCCTTGCCTTCTGCTTAACCTCGCCCACAACATTCCCAACCTCAATTTACAGATGGAACTTTCCGCAAGCTCAGGCGGCTTCAGCGTCCGTACCATTCGCGATGCTCACCTACCTCCCATCGACACATCTACCGGCGTCTCTCAGTCTTCATCCCCTCGTTCTAGCGCGCTACCAAGCCCGCCAGACAGCCCGGACTCAATCTCCTCTTCTCCTTCCCTCTCTTCCTCGTTCTTCTTCTCTTCCGCAGCTGCGAGTCCGCCGCATGTTCATGCTCACATAGAGCAGGATCGCGAGCCGGCTCAGGGGCTCATCATCCCATCACTTACTCTACCCGCCGCGCTTCGCCAGCCGACGCCTTACGGCAAGACCATTGGCGACGTTCGCCTACTCGTGTTTGGAGGCACCAACATAAGTGCTTCTACTACGGGTATCCTTCTTGACGACAACGAGGACGTAGTGGATGTAGCATCTCCAGAGGCCACTCCTGACGGGCACGTAGTCCGTGCTTCCACAGACTGGGCAGAACACAGAGATGCACATGGATTAGAAAAATTCGAACCGACCCACAACGTTGAGATTCTTGACGTCTCGATGCATGCTTCAGCCGGCGAAGTGCGTCCTACCGTGCTTTGCTTGACAGCCATACAGCTAACCGCTCTCTGCGACAGCCTGATAACGTCATCGGCCGTATTTTGGCCATCATTCATGAACCTTTTCGGGGCCTGCTGGACGTCATAGACCCTGCATGTCCACCGTCCCCGCTGTTGTCTAACCTCGTTTCATCATCATCATCCTCTCTTTATACTGCTCTCATTATTTCCCCCCAATGTATGTACTTTGTACTAAATACATTGACAAAATCTGACTCTTTTCAGCCCTCTCACCCAATTGTCGCACTATCATTGACGGGCTAGGTCCTCACATTCCTGTCGTCGTACTTCCCTCCACGGGACTGTCTCGTGCACGGTTACCGGTCTCCTCGTTTCGACCTTCATCCGTTCATGCACTACGTGCTGGAATATTCCGCTCCCCCGAGACTCTCAATCTGCTTCGTAGTGAAGCTGCCGACCGTTTCCTCCGCTGGCGTGAGATTGAACGTGCAGCATGTACCATACACGAGTCACGGATAGACGCGCGGTCCAAGCAAGGCGTGGCGTGGGACAAAGCTGCGTGGGAGACAGAATGGGATGAGACCCTTTCGCGCGATGTTGCACGGCGGCTGCGCGAGAACACCGTCACATCTGGTGGTCCAAGCAAGGTTGAGGCAACAAGCCCGCCTTGCACGCCGGCAGTCCTCGATCCGTTTCACGTCCCTTCTCTCGTGATGTTTTCGCTCTCGCTGTTCACTCCGTTGAAAGACAGCATCGCCCAGATGAGCTTATCCGGCCGGCGTCTGGGCATTGTGTTAGCAGGCACGCTCTGTGCGGGGATGGGGATTGGACTCATGCTGCGTGGCGGGAGCTGATGCTCCCCTTGATCTTGGTTAGGGACTTGTATTGCTTTCAGAGGTGAGAGGGAAAATTTCCATATTAAGTGCGAGCACCGTGGACCTGCACCGCGAACTGGCGTCGCTGTTGTCTTCGTAGCTGTTGTACTACAGTGTAGTTCTAATGTACCGTTGTTGTGCGAATCGGCGATCTGCTTGGAGAGAAATGACCCAGAACCTGATTCCGTGGCAACAACTGGACCAGACATCGTTTGTGGAGAGGCCAGTTGAGAGATCTGTAGGAAAAACGGGAGCGCGCGCGAAGGGGAAAAACGATGTATTGCCGATTGGGAGTGGGCAAACGCGCGCCCTTCACAGTTTGTAGGTACAAAACTATTTATACTATCCTAATCGCAATGTATCATTAATGAGAAAATAAAAGATGTAATAACGCGGAGCTAAAACAATCCTCGGGAGCTCGATTTTCAACAAGATCTGGGTATAGGACTTGAATTGAAATCTTGACTCAAGTCTGTGGAGGAGTGCGGTCACATGATCGGGCGCGTGAGAGTCGCGTTGGCTAAAACTAGTTTGAGAAACAATGAA